>BJCO01815608.1:0-54148 GCA_018326465.1 Flaveria floridana
TGTGTGTGTATGTGTGTGTGTGTGTATTTTTGTGTGTGTGTGCGTTTGTGTGTGCATATATATATATATATATATATATATATATATATATATATTACTTAGAAATATTCATAAATTATACTTCACTTGAAAATTGCAGGATCAGTGTTCGCCTCTTAACACAAGATTTACCTTACAAACTCACTAAATCTTAATCGGTTGATGAATTAGAATCACAAACTAAGTTGACAATAATATAATAAGTTAATGAACACAAGAATGTTTTTCGGGATACTTGTATATATTACTTCTCAACTTAGTGTTACAAGACTCTTACAAGCATAGTTTGATGAGTTACAATGAGAAACTATATATACTACTATCTATTGCCAGTTATATTTGGATGACCAGCTGGAATTTACGACTAAGCAAATAGTACACTGCTAGAAGTAAAGTATCTAAGATAAAATACTATCCTAGATTAAGTAGTGATGACAGGTCCATGGCTTATCTTTTGTCACCAACTAAAGATGGTAACTGTACTATTTGATAAAGGTGAACAATGAAATAAAGTATTGTCAACTACATGGGCATGGGAAAGTGCCATGTAGTATATCAGAGTTGGCAGTGGATGTCAGACAATGCATACTTTTATCCACTGGTTCATAGTTGGTTCTTCCGAAGGTAAATGGCTTCGGAAGAATAAGTTCTTTCGAGGCCATTTATCCTTCGAAAGGATCAACTTCTTCCGAGTCTTCTGCAGGTATTTATGATTTTATTTTGAAAGAATTTGTCTTGGATGTTCTAAGTGTTAATACTTCAAAAGAAGAACTACTTAGTCTTCAGAAGACTTAGTTCTATCTTCGGAAGTTCTTCATATACTTTGGAAGGAAAACTAGTTAGTATCGAAAGACTTAGTTTTCCTTCGGAAACTCTTCATACTTTAAGCTTCAGAAGATCTTCAACTTGTCTTCGGAAGAGTTGCTTTATCTTCGGAAGACTTATTCAATTGTACTTCAAAATTCTTCTAAGTGTTGTTTGATTGACTAGCCTCATATGATTCAACAAACTCCCCCTAGGTTGAAGCTACCAAAACATCACTTCCTTCTGCTCCTTAAGGTCTTCAACACCAGGGAGAGTTAATATTTTTCTGTCTCCTTGTTCTTCCCTGATGTGGTGCTACAAGTCGTTTGTTGATAGTAAATCAAGTCTGTCGCTCTAAATGACATGCACTCTTTATTGTGACTCTCTGAAGAGAGTTAGTTGATAGAATTTGTAGTCATATTCCCATCTAACTATAGGGTCAGAAGTTGGTCCTTCAACCATCTGTAGGAATGTCTTTCCTTTTATGGTTATGCCTTCTTCCTCATCCATTGCTCTATTTTTCAACTCTTCTTTAGTCTTGGCCTTCTTTGTCAGTTTATCCAGATGAAGACTGCTCAGATGATTTTTGATATGAGTAGCAACTTGAGAGTTAGAGAGATCAGAGAATGGTTTCTCTACGAACTCAACAATGTCGAATCTGTTGGAGTGTAGCAGAGATGAAGTATTAAGCCTATTTACTTCACCATTCTCTCTTTCTATGGAAAACCTCCACTGGATAATTCTCCTGCTAGGATTAAGGGGTTGTGTTGGCAGTTTATCCCCTTTTCTAGTATCCGGTAGAGTCATAAGTCTCCTTCTTAACTTCTTCTCTTCTTCCTTCAGAGTGTTTGAATTAGTTATAAGAAGTTGGAGAGCTTGGTCCAATGTTCCCTTAGGTAGATCAAGGAATGTATCTCTTATGAGGGAACTAGAAGAGCCATCAATGTACTGCAGCTTGATTGACTCTTCTTCACAAGAGATGTTGCTCAAGGTTGTGCAGTTAATGAGCTTTCTCTTGATCTCCTTGAACTCTTCTAAGGTCAGGGGCTTAGAAGGTTTAGAAGATAGTATTGATAACGATTGGGTTCGGGGTTATGTTTTAAGTTTAAGGATAGGTGATGGTGGTGGTTGTTAGGAAGCAGAGGGTGAGGGTGTAGGTAAGGTTGATGGTGTGGGTTTAAGGGTGTAAGGCTCAGTGGTTGGTTCAATTTTGATGGGGAAGGGAAAAGGTGTAGGCATAGGTTATGGTTTGGGTGTTGCTGTTGGTTTTGGTGCCCTCCTCTGAACACTTGGTACTTGTGGTACATCCTACCTTTTTCCAAACCGAATATTAGCCTTGATGTCACTAACATGGCGTTGTAGGGTCTTCTCTAACATGGGACCCACTTGCCTGCCGGTAAAGCCATGGGGTTTGAGATAGGCCTTCATCTATTCCCTATCTCCTATGTTTTTGGCAGCTGCAAGTTGTGCTCTTCCTCCTTCTTCTTCTCTTCCCTCAACTTCTCCCTGGTACTCTTCTTCTTTTCCTTAGTGATTTGATCTTTCTACTTGAAGAAAATAAACAAGATCGTCTCACTATCATGAGGTTCCAACTCCTATTGAGAATAGCCTCTAGAGCAGAGAAAGAATATCCTTCCCAACATCTCCCTTTCCATAGCTTTCTCCTTCTCTTTCCTTTTATCCTCCTCTATGGACAACCTTGCTGCCTCCTCGTTTTCCTTTTGAAGTAAGGTTGCCTTCTCTAGCTTCATAAGCTCATAAAGTGGGAGTAGAACTATTTCTTCATTGTCTACTCCCATGCTGATAAGCCTGTCTATCACCTGCACTCTCTTTTGATTGTTGATACTTTCTTGGGTGGCTGCTGCTAGTATCAACTCTTTCTTTTTGTTGAGCTTCCCAACCTTTCTTCTTCTAGCATCTCCTCAGCTTCCTCTTCCCTTAGGATCAGATGAAGATTCAGCCTTTGGAGACTTAGGCTTAGAGGGTTCAGGTTAGGGAGAATAGGGTTGAACCTGTGATGGTTGAGATAGGGGAGTTGTAAGGAAGTCCTCACTATTTACCTCAGAGGCTAGATCAAGAATGGTTTCTGTGATGAACAGGTCATCGGACATGGAAGATAGTTCCATGATTCTTTCCACAGCTTGAATTTCTGCTTTAAAAGAAACTTGAACTGCACTACCTGTCCCTTCTAAATTGGTTGCTAGGCCATGAGTTTGTATATCCAATTTGAAGTTAATCTCAGGTTCAATAGAGGCCTTAGGTTGACCAATTTCCTCTTCAGAGGTAGGTGGTGCACTCAGCCTTTGAAACTCTTCAGCTCTAAAGTAGGCAACAACTACATCAGGGGATGGTTGTTCAAGGGAGGAGATTATCAAAAAATTGGTTAGAAACCTATTAAGGTCGATAAGCATCCTTGGGTCCACTTTAATAATGATGGGAGCTGGTTGAGGAAAGATGGTTGCAGGTTGTTATGGTTAGGAGTAAAAGGAAGATATGGCATCAAGGGAAGTTATTGTGATGGCAAGACTAGGTTCCTCATGTCTTTGTTTTTGTACATACTCCCCCTTTTTAGTAGCATCATCTTGAGAAGCAGATGAGCTGGAGGAAGAGCTTAAAGGAACCTGAGTATGTATATGCCTAACAAACTTATCACACTTTATCTCTGCTAGTTTGGCCTTGAGATTTTCAATCTCAAGTTGCTGAGTGGTAGACCTATCTTCTAAAGTCCTAATCTTGATTCAAGGTTTGAGACTTTAGAAAGTAGGTAACTGATTGTGAGTTGCAAACTACCCTCATCTTCTTTTAAAGAATAATTAAGAGATGAGATAACATACCTGGTATGTTCATCATTACCACCAGATGTCGTTTCTTGGCGTCCTTGATACCCTTACATACTGATGTCTCTTTCAGAGTCATCAATGGGAAAGGTTACCACAGATTCAGTCCCACTTATGTTACCACTTTCCTGAGAGGCTAATGAAGCACTCTTAGTAGTAGCAGCTGAATCTCCATGAGTCACCTCCACTCCAGTTGGACTCACCTTAGTCTGGGCTAGCTGATGTGGGCTAGAAATCAGGAGTTCCCTGGGCCTCAGTTGATCTGGGGAGTGGTTTTGAAGATCAACATCATCATCCTGAGTGATCATAATATCCTCATCAGGTCAGGTTAGTAGGTCAAGAAAGGATTCAAAGGTTATTCCTAATGACCCGGGACCTTGGTCAACACCTAATAGTTCTTCTGTAATAGCAGTTGAACTAGTGATATGGTGTCCCTTTTTAGCTTCTTAGGGGAGTGTTGGGACTCACCCTGAGGGCTTACGGCTTGCGTAATGGGCTCATCAGGTTAAGACTAAGGAGACTCAACACTGATATTGAGGCCTATTGTAGAGGATGGGTGGATCTCTGGTTGAGTGGGAGCCATGTGTTCCACTCTAGCTTTTTTGGTGTGAACAGAGGGGACTTGTTCAATCAGAGTAGATTGAACATTGGGCGTCTTTGATATGTGAACTTGATAGGGTGAAGTAATTGTCTGTGAAATGGTGATTTCTGGTGTGGGTTCATCACTTGCTAGGTTTGCAAGGATGTCATCAGGGGGTATTGGCTCAAGCATACTTGTAAGGAGATTAGTAAACCTTCCAGTAAGGTTGGTGAATATTTTCTTCAGCATTTTGAAGATACATGGTCTCATTTAAGGAGGTCTCATTTAAGGAACCACTAGAACATTTACATATTCTAGTTTATCTCAATCTATCTAACAGTTGATTATGTGCAGAATAAGCCTGTTCACATATAAAATGTATTTCTGGTATGATTACCTCTCAGGCTGTTCAGCATAAATCTTGAGTAATTGAATCTGAGGCTTTTTACCAACCCATGGACTAGGCAGCACAGATCGTATAGGATTTGATCCCAACCTCCTGATTTGTTGGATAAACTGTACAGGACTATACGTAGCAAAAACTTCCAGTTGTAAGAAAAGTTGAACTTGTAAATTGTAGACTTGCTTACATCTCCTCCATATCCTATTTGGATGTTAGTGTCCTCTAAATCAGTCTTGGGGAACTCAGTGGGGGCTCCTTCATCATGGAGTTCCAGATTCTCCCTAATGGTGGTCTCACTAATGATAATCTCCTATCCCCAAATTCTTGATAGATAATTCTTTCATCGTTGAGCATGTCATTTTGACCATTGGCCCAGAACTTGGCCATGTGATTTGAATAGATAGTGGGATTAACAGTAAGAGCAGTGAAGTATGCGGATTGTGTTAGAAATTGGATGATGGGGGCAAAATCGTCATCCTTTGAAGAGTCAAGGATGGCAACCTGGTTGTGTTGGGGATTTAAAGCCATTGTGATAAAAGTACTGTTGGATTGTAGGAATTAAAGAGTAAGTAAAGAAGATAGTGGAAATTTAGGGCTTTTACAGTGGTAAAGATTTCAAAGAAAAAGAGTCGGAAGTATTTAATGGTGGGTAAAAGGTCAAACGGATAGGGTGAAATGATAGTTTGGGTTCCGATTTGACAGAGGAGTTAAGATAAACCATTTAAAATATTTCGACAATCATGAATAAAATCTTACCTTTTTCAGAGTGGGGCCCAAAGATTTTCATTACACAGTAAAGTTGTTCTTCCGAGAATAAAAACTTGTGTTTGTCAATATTATCTTCCAAAGCCACTATTACTTCCGAAACAAACTATGTCTTAAAGACAAACTTTGCTTCCGAGAGTAAAGTGTTCTTCCAAAAGAAGTTGGTAACCTTTGAAAGAAAATTTGATCTTTGATCAAATAGTCTTTTGAGGCTAAAAACTCTTCGGAAGAGAATACTTGTGCAGAGGACTTTGCCTTTGGAAGATAGATAAAGATCTCTTCCGAGGGTAAATTTCTCTTTGTAAAAATTTATACTTAGAAAATTTGGAGAAAAACTTTTTGTAACAGGGCTTAGATTGTAAGCAGACAAATTAGACAATACATATTTTCAAAAGATTTTCAAAAGAGATTTACTAGTCAATGTTAATCATCCCAATAGCCATAATTAAATACTTAAATCTTTGTTCATCAAAAGCTTTGGTGAACAAATCAACATATTATTCATTTGAATCAACTTTGACTAATTTGATTAAGTTTTTCTCATTCATATCTTGATTGAAATGATACCAGATGTCAATATGCTTTGTCTTGGAGTGCTTGACTGGATTTTCTGTGATAGAAATAGCACTCTTGTTGTCTATGTGGATAGGAGTATCCATGAAGTTGAAACCATAGTCTAACATCTAATTCTGAATCTACAATAGTTAAGCATAGCAGCTTGCAGCAACAATATATTCAGCTTCAGCAGTTGATGTAGAGACACATTATTACTTCTTTCACTGCCAGGAGATGATCCTCCCACTAAGAAATCAACATCCTCCTGATATGGATTTCTTGTTAATATTATAGCCTCCATAATCACTGTCAGTATAACCATAAAGGTTGAAATCCTTATTCTTAGGATACCAAAGAACTAGTTTAGGAGCTTCTTTGAGGTATCTAAAGATTCTCTTGACAGGAATTAGGTGAGAAACCTTAGGAGCAGCCTGATATCTTAGACAGATGAAGGTTGCAAACATGATATCGGGTCTACTTGTAGTAAGATACATTAGAGACCCAATAATTGCCCTGTACTGATGTTGATCAGTATCCTCCCACTCGAAATCAAGAAAAAGATTGTGATTTCTTTGTATAAATGTCTTGGCTGGCTTACAATCTTTCATTTCAAATCTTTCTAAGATGTCCTTGACATACTTAGATTGATTAATGAAGAACACTTTTTCTATTGGCTTCACTCGAATTCCAAGGAAGAAATCCATCATTCCTATGGAACTCATCTTAAATTTCTTCCTCATGATGGTTTTAAAGCCTTTGCATATTTGGTCATTTGAGGAACCAAATATGGTATCATCTGCCTAGACTTGTACAAGCAATATGTCCTTTCCAGACTTCTTTATAAACAATGTCTTATATATGATGCCTCGGGTATAGCCATTCTTCAGAAGAAACTGAGACAGTGTCTCATACCACAGCCTAAGTGCTTGGTGTAACCTATAAAGAGCTTTATCCAGTTTGCATACGTAATTGGGGTGTTGTGGGTCTTCAAATCCAGGTGGCTGGCATACATAGACTTCTCTGTCGATATCCCCATAAAGAAATGCACATTTGACATCAAGTTGATAGACTGTGAAGTTCTTGGATGCTGTAAAAGCAAGAAAGATTCGCACAGCATCAAGTCTTGCAACAGGTGCAAAGACATCAGTGTAATCTATTCCTTCCTCTTGTGTGTATCCTTAAACCAAAAGTCTGGCTTTGTTCTTGATGATCAAACCTCTATCATCTCTTTTCTTTCTAAACACCCACTTGGTGCCAATAGGGACTTGGCCAGGTGGCAATGGACATAGGTTCCATACCTTTTGTCCCTTGAATTGAAGCAACTTCTCTTGCATTGCTTCAAGCCAATTGTTGTCCTTGAGAGCTTCTTCTACCTTCTTGGGTTCTATTTGAGAGAGAAAACATGAATACAAGCAGACATTCCTATTATGAGTCTGTCTTATAGGTCTCACACCTTTTGATACATCCCCAATGATGTTCTTAGCTGGATAAGTGTTGTGTATCTTAAGCCTAGGAATCACATCTAGTGGCATAGATAGATCCAAGTTTAAAAACTTATACTCAAGGTTGTGAACATTAGTTCCAACTAATGTCTCACACTCATTCATTAGGGGGTGATTGAATGAATGTGTGACAACATCAATGGTATTTTCCTGTGAAGTAGCATCAATAGTTGCATGTTCCTCTATATCACGGTCTTCATCAGCTTGGTGTTGAGTGTTGGAGTTGTCAGCTGATAAATTTTGAGGCTTAGTTGGCTGACAACTTGTTAAAGCTCCACTATTTCCTGAGATGTTCAAGCTTTCAGAACTTCTGGTAGCAGGAGCTTGATCTTCATGTCTTTTTGGAGAAACTAGAATAGGTCTGGGTACTCAAACAGTTAAGCAATTCTGATAAGATGGTTTAGAATAGTTGGAAAACAATTCTAAATCAAAGATATGGTCAGGGTCATTCCCCTTAACACAAGGAGTGTGGTCATTTACAACAATGTTAGATGATTCCTCAAATTATTGATTTTTAATGTTGTATACTCTATATGCTATAGAGCTTGAGGAATACCTAATAAAGATAGCATCATCTGACTTTTCAGCAAATTTTGCTAAATTATCCTTTGTGTTAAGTATGATGCAGCTGCTGCCAAAGGACCTTAGAAAGACAATGAACGTTGGCCTCTTGTTCCATAGCTCATAAGGGGTTTTTCCATGGGGCTTAACAATGAGAACCCTGTTCTACACATAACATGCAGTGCTAACTGCCTCTACCCAGAAAGTTAAAGGCAACTTTAAATCATCTAACATAGTTCTTACAGCCTCAATAAGTGTCTTGTTCCTCCTCTCATCCACACCATTTTGTTGAGGAGTTCTAGGAGCACTATATTGTTCGGTAATTGCTTTTGAGTTACAGAATGAGTCCCGGTAATCCCTTTTGAGTTACAAAATGAGTCAAGAACTTGATTTTTAAACTCAGTCCCTTGATCACTTCTGATTGTTTTTACCTTGTGATCAATTTGATTTTCAATTTTAAGAATAAAAGATTTTTAACATTTCAGCTGTTTTATCCTTAGTTCTTAAAAAAATACCCATATAAATCTTGTAAAATCATCAACTATCACAAGGCAATATGATTTTCTTCCAATGCCTATTATACTTGTGGGACCGAATAGAGTGGTGATGGAGTTAACTTCTTTCGATTTGTGAGATGCCTTGTGTTGCTTCCCTTTCAGATAAGCAACACCATTGTCTTTATAGAAAAATTCCTTTTTAGGCACACCGTGTACTAAGTTATTTTTAACCAATTTATTCATGGTCTTAAAATTAACATGACACATTTTTTTATGCCAAAGATCTGACTCATCACCATTAGCTTTGGAAAGAAAGCATGATACTTCTTCTAATGTGGAAGCAATGTTCATATCCAGCTTATACGTATCCCCTCTACTGGGAGATCTAAGAAGCACCAATTCCTGTGGAATTGTCAACCCAGGTTTGAGGATAATGCACTCATATTCTATGAAAAGAATTTGGTGCTTTTGATCACAGAATTAGGAAACACTTAAGAGATTATGTTCAAGCTATTTGACAAATTTTACTTTGTCAACTTTTAACTTACCACTGGATACACTACCTCTACCATACATGTATCCTCCAGCTTTACCTCCAAACTGAATAGGACCTCCATCAAAGTGTTCAAACTATTGTAGGAGAAATATGTTTTCTATCATGTGCCTGAAGCATCCACTGTCCACAATCAATACATTCCCATTTTTATCATGTGGATATCCCTGCACATAAGGTGAAATGGTTAGTTACTATTGGAAACCCAAGCCTTGTTAGTCTTGGGATCTTCCAATGTGGATGACATAATTTAACCAAAATGTATGCATAGGGGTTCAACTATGGTTTGTGAAGAAAAGGTTTGGGCTGCAGCATCTTGTCTGATCTTCCATTCTATCCTGTGGTTAATCAGTATAGATGAGACTAATGAGGCTTAAGGGGCATTGATAGGATCTCAGCCTCTAGTTTGATCAATTAGGTTGTATTCGCAGCGGATTTAGCACAAGAATTAAGCAAATAAGAAAGAACACAAACGAATATTGCAATGAAACAATAAGTTATAGAGAGAGAGAACAATTCTGCAAAAAGGTGTTTTTTATTGAATCACACGTTTCGGCAACGACTACAATTAGGTCATCTTCCTTTTATAGGAAGAATGACGTCAGCTGATGTCACTCGATAGTGACATCAAACCGTTATTAACAAACTACTGAAAAACACCTAAACTACTGAAGATGTCAAACAACTGACATCTTCTTACAAAATGCTAAGTGTTACTACTTATTACAACAACTGAAAGGATACTACTGAAAAAGCTACAACGACTGAAGAACAAACTCTTCAGTCATTTTAAACTTCTGAACTACTACAACGACTGAAGAACAAACTCTTTAGTCGTTTTATAAACTACTGAAATAGAAAAGACTGAAAGGTAAACCATCATAACAACTGAAGAATGCTTCTTCAGCTGTTATGACAAACTCTTAAGCTTCAGTACTTGGTCTTCAGACTTTGAACTTCAGATGATTCATCAGCTGATGACTTCAGTAGTTGTCATCAGTTGATGTCTTCGGACTTTGTCTTCAGTCTTTGTACATCAGCTGTTGATCTTCAGTACTTCAGTCTTCAACTGTTGATCTTCAGTACTTGAGTCTTCAGCACTTGAGGCTTTAGTACTTGAGTTCTTCAGTACTTGATGCTTCAGTAGATGAGTCTTTAGTACTTGAAGTCTTCAGCTGTTGATCTTCAGTTCTTTGATCTTCAGCTGTTGAAGTCTTCAGTCTTTATCAAACTGCTGATAAAGCTTTCAGCAGTTTTTGTGATATCTTGTGGGACTTAGAGCTTTTTCTTGATCTTGGCTCATTGGTTCTTTTGGTCCAACAAATAGGAGCTTGGTAGAAACAGCAAGGACAATGCTAGCTGACTCAAAACTGCCAGTTCAATTTTGGAACGAGGCAGTGGCTAATGCATGTTACACTCTATATCGGGTCTTGGTAGTCAAACATCATGGACAAACTTGTTATGAGTTGCTCCAACAACGTAAACCCAATTTAGAGTATCTGGAACCATTTGGTGCACCCTGCATGCTGTTAAAGGAAAAATCAGAATGGGAAGTTCTGCGAGAAGGCAGAAGAAGGTATCTTCCTTGGATACAGTATACCAGACAAAAGGGTTTACAATAACTCAACTGGTCAGCTAGTAGTGTGGTGCAACGTTGATGTACAAAGATACACCACCCCCTGCGGGAAAAGGACCTTCCTTTTTCTTCGACTATGATGCATTTTTTAAATCCTTTAATCTACCTCCTTCCTATTCTGATGATGAGTTAGCTGCTCAAATGATGTACAATGTTCTGAACACTCCTACACAAGACTCGACATCATCGGTTTCATTAGAAGATACTTCTAGCCCTTCAGGGGGAGAGCTTGAGGATGTGATTTTTCCTCCAATGAGGAGGCCGTTGAAACTGAGAGTGCAAACCAGGAGGAGCAGGTTCCCACTACCGAAAGTACACCAACATCTGATCATGATGCAACTGGAACTTCTGAATCGCATACTCTAACAGTTTAGAATCTGGAAAATAAAGTCGTACCCACCACTCCTGGAACTCGAGTTAATGTGCATCATCCCCTGGACAACATCATCGGGGATATTCTATTAGGAGTTCAGACAAGAACTCTGCTATACTCAGCTGATTATGCTGCAGTCATGGAAAAGGGATACTTACACGATGGTGTTTATCGATGCTTTGTGTCTAAAGTTGAGCTAAAGTATGTAAGCGACGCTTTAAAAGATAAGGCATGGGTAAGTGCTATGCAAGAAGCACTCCTTCAGTGCAAAAAGTTAGGAGTCTGGACACTTGTGGACAGACCAATAGGTGCAAAGGTGATTGGCACAAAGTGGGTTCTTCGGTGTAAGAAAGATGACCAAGGGGTCATAATCAGAAACAAGGCTCAGCTTGTCATTTAAGGGTTTAGGAAAGTCAAAGGCATTGACTACGATGAAGTGTTTGCACCTGTGGCAATGATGGAAGCAATTAGAATCTTCCGGGCCTATGCATCATTTAAGCAGATTAAATTCTATCAACTGGATGTGAAAAGGGCATTCCTTCATGGTGAAATTCGTGAAACAGTGTACGTTAGTCAACCTAAAGGATTCGAGGATCCTCATCATCAGGATAGAGTTTATAAACTCAACAAGGCTTTGTACGGGCTCCATCAAGCCCCTCGAGCATGGTACGAGAAACTCTCAAGTCATCTGCTGAAACATGGTTTTGCAGAGGTGTTATTGACTGCATATTGTTCATCAAGGAAAAGGATGGTGATTTACTACTGGTTTAGATATACGTGGATGACATAATCTTCGTTTCCAAGAAGGAAGCATTATGTAAAGAATCCGAGTCTGTGATGAAAGCTGAGTTTGAAATGGGTGCCATGGGAAAGATAAAGTTCTTTCTCAGTTTACAAGTAGATCAGACACCAAATGTTATCTTCCTGCATCAGACCAAATATATTGGAGATATCCTGAGTTGGATCGACATGGAGAATACAACGGTTACAGGTACTCCACTTGCCACGAACCATGATGTGGCACCCGACGAAAATGGTGATCTGGTTAATGCCACTACGTATCGAGGAATTATCGGATCTCTCACGTACCTCATTTCTTCTCGTCCCGATATTATGTACGCCACGTGTCTCTATTCTAGATATCAGGCAAAACCTAAGGTGAATAATCTAACTAGGGTAAAAAGGATATTTCATTATCTGAAGGGTACTCCAACACTTGGGTTGTGGTATCCTCATGATGATGAATTTGAGCTTACAATGTATAGTGACTCGGATTGCAGTGGTTGCAATATGAATTACAAGTCAACATCAGCGGGATGTCAGTTCTTTCGAAGACGATTAGTCACCTGGCAGTGTAAGAAGCAGACGCCGGTTGCTCTATCAAGATCAATGGTGTTTGATAAACCTCAGTTTTTATATCTCTTAGAGGTCAATGGTGTTAAAAAGAAAAGTGATGTGATTTCAGAAGAATCGAGTTCATAGTCCGCCTTTATGTTTTATTTATTTTTTAATTTTTTCTTTATTTTATTTTCCTGTCTTTAAAATAATCCAAAAACACAAAAAGATTTTCGGTTTAGGGGAGAATAGGTTTAGTTTCAGTAGCTAGTATTTAAATTACCCAAAAAAATGAGGGCGGGCAGAAAAGCTGAAAAGCAAAGACATCAAATCTGTGAGATTGATTCAAAACTATGGAAAATTATAGTACACAGGGAAGTAATTGTTTGGGACATCAAAAAGACTTAAATGTTCAAAATGTTATATTAAAATTACAAGTCTGTGAAGGATAAGCCAAATAAAGGAAAAATGATAGTAAACTAGTCTGTTACTGATGTTACATAGAGAAAGTAGGCCTAGGGGTTGCTAGTCCATTATATGATGTGTCGATAGATTCAACACAATAGACGAGTAGACTTCATTGGTGAAAGAAGTTAAAACTAAATCGTTCAACTAGCTGTGGGTTTCCATCTTATCCCTGGTTAACACAATCAACGTATTTCCAATAAGGGATGACGAGCAAAATAAACGCCACAAATGTGTGCGGATGACCATAAAAATGAGCAAAGCACATGAAAAAATATTAAACGCAATCAAGCTGATGGCTAATGTTGTTGGTGCGTAATGTGTAAAAGAAAAGTGCTCAAATAAGAAGATAGATTGTGTGCCTCTCTGCTGTGCGATGGTACTGACCTAAGAATAAGCATAACCTAAACATTCTCGAATTCATTGTTGTTTGCGCCTCTCTGCTATGCGATGGCACTGACCTGAGGCTTGGCATCTCTTTGAAAGCTCTTAGAATAGTTTCTTCTTGTCAAAAACCCATAGACCGCTCAAAAATCTCCCGAGTAATGTTGATTACCATATAAGCTTGGGATCCACGAAGGCTTGTTGAAATAATAAACCTAACTTATAACCATTGTGAGTCAAAAATCTGTGTATGGATTTAAGTGGACAAATATACTGACAATCATCGTGGATGAAATCCTCAACAGTCAAAATCATTGTGCACTTCTTCCAGTTCTAGTATGATTTCCTGTAAGTGCTTCTGACTCTCAGACAAATAAGAATAAGTTAAACAAACGTATACAAAAGGGTCCTAAATGATTATGTTTACACCTGTATGATTCCATATGAATATTTCTAGAAATGATAAAAACAAATTGAGGCTATTCTGCTTAGGGGTAGAAATCAGTTAAATGATAATTAAAAGTTTTCAACCCACCTCAAACAAAAACACAAAAATATGTCATGTTTTGTTTCAATTCAAGTTGTTTTTTGTTCTATTTACTAATTCGGTGTCAATGTCGGACTATGTAACTAGATGAACTCTGTGAATCATAAATTAAAAGGGTCACGCCTGAGGTGACCAAACTTTTGTGAATTTAAAAGTATTATATCTGAGATGATCAAGGTTTGAAAATTAAAAAGGTCACGTCTGAGGTGACCAAACTATTTCAATTAAAAGGATCACGTCTGAGGTGATCAAATGATTTCTGTTAAAATATCATGTCTGAGATGATCATTGGTCATAATGTTATATATCAAAGTTAAATTTGAGTGTGTGGAAATGTATGAAGTCAAACTCATAAGTATGAATCAATCGCACGATTAGATCATAAGTATGAACCAATCGCATGATTGAATCATAAGTATGAGCCAATCGCATGATTGGACAATAAGTATGGGCAATCACATGATTGGACCATGATTATGGGGCAACCATGCAATTGGATCATAAGAATGAACCAATCGTATGACTGGATAGAGGAGTCTGAGTCAGTTGCACGAATGAACCCCAGTCGCCCGACTGAGTCATGCGCATGGGTCCAGTCGCACGACTGAACCCCAAAACAGTACAAATGGAGGCTCAGTCGGTCGTAAACCCTACGCGACTTCAAAACTTTCAAAAACCGCCTAAGATCCAGACACTCTGCCAAAATTTCCATTATTGCAATTACTCTCTGATTCTGTTTCTGACCATATCTTATTCATCTACAGGTGCTAAGTGACTGAAATCGTGACGAATAAGGGGGTTAATCGAACCTAAAAAGTCCGAAATTGTTCAAAACAAGAACCGGGACTAAAACCCTAAAATGGACCCCTTAAATGGACATAAACGTTGATTTAAAAGACATTAAGTGCTATTTTGATGCCTTACAAACCTAATGAATCTAAACACGAAGTGTAATTTAACGTTTTGACAAAGATTCAAATTTATGGTGTCTAATAGTGCATATGCGAATGCACAGGCTAATGAACTTCAGTCGCACGATTGAGTCAGACGCATGATTCAATCGCATGATTGAACCTATCGATGACTCAGTCACACGACTGACTCAACCGCATGGCATAGCATACGACTAAGTTCAGTCGCACGCTCAATCGTATGACTAAGCTCAGACGTATTCTTCAATCGTACGATTGAATCAGTTGGTCACAATCTGTTCAATTGTTATTTCTAATGAACGGATCTAACGAATATGTTTCCTGTGTTGTAGCAACATGGATGAGAGATGGACGATGAGCACCAAGCACAACATTTGTGCTCATCTAGATGCTACTTCTCGGAATGCTTCTAAGTTCATCAGGATTATTGCCTTTCTACGTATATCGAGGATCTACAAGGCCATCTCCACTCCCTGCTCACCATACAAATCTATTCAGCAAGCATTCTGGGAGAATGCCTCAGTCGACCAATTAGTTGAGCCTTACTGTATCTGGATTTCTATCTTCGGACAAGATATAGAGATCGGGGAAGACGACCTGCGTAGGGTCTTGGATCTGGGTGAGGACGTAGCCTACCCAACCAAGCTGCATCCCCTAACGGTTCAGGGACATTTCTTAAGGATCAAGTACGCCAGAGACATCCATGCCGACGTGCTAAACAAGAGCAACATGTGCCTCCAATTTAAGTATTTGCCACATGTGATCCTTAAATGCATTGCCTCCAGGCTTGGAGGATTCGATGAGATGTCTGACCAAATCCATAACGCATACGTTGCGCTGGTACTGAACCACCCGTTCAGTTTCTCCCGCATGTTCTTCACATACTTGACAGACAACATAGAGGCCAAGGGAAAGGAAGGCTTTTGTATGTATCCGTGATTCTTACAGATGATTATAGATGAGAAGCTTCCTGAGTTGCCTAAGGAGAAGGATGACGCGATGAGTTTAGAGGTGATGGATGACACCACTTTGGGTCGGATGAAGGTATATCAGGGGAAGCAGGTGAACCCCCGGTTAGGAGACTTTTTGGCCATCTGGCGAACGAGGACTACGTGGCGCCATCTCGTAAGAAATGGCATCATGACGACAGTGACTCGGATGTTGAGCCCATAGTGGTTCCTACTGACGACGACGACGACGACGATGATGACGACCATGACGATGGCCAGGATGGTGGAGATGCTGGCACGTCTACTATATCTCCACCACCTCCACATAGTAGTTCCTGCACTCCCGGTGGATCTGAGCAGGCTGCTATCCACCGGGACTTCCTGGTTGATGAGGAAGAAGAAGAGACTGATGAGGAGCCTCTAACGAGGACTGTCGGTAGCCGAGTCATGGCTACCGAAAGGGGCAAAGAGGCGGTTGGGGGAAGCCAGGCTGGTTCAGAGGGTTGTGATACTGATGTCATTGATCCTACTTATACACCCGACCAGCTTATTAGCCCAAGGGTAGCCCAGATGGCCAAGGGCTCGAGGAGAAAGAGAATGGCCCAGCCTCACGGCAAGAAGGGCAAGAGGCGAATGATTGTACTGATTACCTCTTCCACCTCAACAGCTACTACTACCACCACTACCACCACTCCTACCACCACAGCCACCACTACAGCCACCACCACAGCCACCACCACAGCCACCACTACAGCCACCACTACAGCCACCACTACAGCCACCACCACACCTACCATACCCACATCAGGTCCACCACACCCTACTTTTATCCCTACTCCCATCTATACCACATCCACCACCATACCTACCATACCCAAACCAGGCCCTTCCACCTTATATACACCACCACAAAGATCGTCTCTACCCACTGTTGGGTTAGAGGAGCAGTTGGCTAGCCTCAACAGACTGGTGCTCAAGCTACTCGTGACAGATGATCTGAGAGCTAACCAGATAAATCAGTTAATGGCAATCAATGCTGCTCAGGGCAAACAGATAGCCCATCTAACAGAGAGGGACGCTGCTCACGAGAGAGCGTTAGCCAGAGCTCAACGTGCACTTACTGAACAGAATGAGCTACTGATGGCATCGGTTAAGAGGATTGAGGAGGTGGAGAAGAAAAAAAAGAAGCTAATATTAAGACTGAGAGGGACGAAGGGTGAGCCCTTGAAGATAAAGGGTGATGGTGATGATGAAGATGATTATTCCTCTGATGATGAATCGGATGATGATGCTGATAAGGTTGAAGCAGGAGGAAGTGGGAAAGATAAGGAAGGAGATGATGAGGATGAGCATGATCAGGAAGGTGATGCTTCTGCATCAGCCTCAAATCCATCTGCTCAGGAGAGGTGCACGAACCGTAATCAAGATCAAGGACCCTCTTCCTCAGCTCCTCAAGCTGAAGAAACGTCTGGTCAAGGCAAAAGTAATGCTTAAACGTTTATGTATTTACAACTTTTGTACTTGAATTATGTATTACATTAATGTAATTAATGATTATTAATGTTTAAATATCTGGATTAATAGTTTATGTTTTATGTGTTGAATGTTTAATCAAACAGATGAAGCTCAACAGAAAGATGACTATGACGTCACCCCCCTTCAGCAAATCAAGACTCAGCTAACCATGATTCTTGATTTGCAAGGGATCATAAGGCGATCTGTGATAAGACTCTGCTTTGCGTTCAAGATACATGATAGAGTCATAAGAGAAGAGAAGTACAAGAAGTTCCAAGAGCACGTGAAGAATATTAGACAATCGGATAAACTAGGTCCAAGGGGGAGTTTGTTGATACATCTTGATGTACCTAGTTTATGATCTCATATGTAAAAGTCTTTCATGTCTTACACTGATGTAATATGATGTAATGTGATGATATTAATGATATATGAACTGCATAGTGATGTTTATTTGTGATTGGTTATATCATATTATCTTTGTATTGAATGTAATTCACATGTATGAACTTAATATATAGGTTTGATATTGTTTTACATAGTTTTAAGTCAATCGGAACTTAGAAATGTGTTTAACTTAGTCATATGGTTATTCATGCTAATGGACCATACTTATGGCCCATACACATGAATGAACCATACTTATGGACCAGTCGCACAACTGAACCAGATGACTGGATCAGTCATTTGATTGAGACATAAGATTGACTCAGTCGCACGACTGAACCTTCAGTCGTACGTATGAGTCAACCGCATGAGTCAGTCGCACGACTGAACCATGCTAATAGTTCAGTCGTACGAATGAACACTAAAAACCTATAAATACCACATAATTTGTGGTAAAACAGAACAATTCGAATAGTTTCATACCCTAACCTTCCAGAGCATCCTAAGTCGCCAATCCAAGTTCATAGTTCATTCCTGATCGATTCCAACTCGTTCTTAACATTTGTTTCATCGTTAGATCTATCAGGTTGTTCGTTCTCACTGATTTGATTGCCAATCAAATAGAATTCCGCGCTATTTGATCTTGTCTCACGCAGAATCCGTTAGTACTCCGTACGTACATGGTCCTAACAATTTTTCACTACAAAGACGTGATTTCACCTCAGATGGCATTGGAGTTGGACTATCATTGATGTGAGCCACGAGTGCATGATTTTGAAATTGAGATTTGACTTCGTCTGCATATAGGCTCGAATCACAGACTCCATCCTGTCTGATGGCGAGTGCATTTGAGGTTGATTGTCTGTTTCCATGGGCTTGCTGAGTCAGTTGATGCTGACTTTGATGAGATCGTTTATGGTGATGCTGATGCTAAAATTGATTCTGATGACTTGATTTTGTAGTTGATGTTGATTCAGATGATAGTTGACTGTGTGAATTTCTCTGGTAGTTGTTATTGCTTCTGCAGGGTGCATTACATTCCTTTGAGAAGTGACCAGTCATACCACATTTAAAACACTTCACCTTGGATTTGTCATATGTGTTTTCATTCAAGCTTAGGTTCTTTCCCTTTCTGAAAAAATTCTTTGCTCTCATAGCAATCATGGCCATTTGCCATTGTAAATCCATTTCTTCAACATTGACTGGATCCATTTCTTCCAGATCTTCTTGTATCAAATGAGCTGAAGTGAGTCTTCCTCCCAAGTATGCCTCAAAGCTTACAACAAAGGCATTGTAAGTAGCCTTTTGTTCTTTAGATTTTTTATCAATAGCCATGCTAGTAGGTGTGGAAGTGGATGGATTAGGTGATGATTGCTTGTGTTGTGGTTTTGGATTGATCTCTAGAGGACAGAAAGTCATCTTCTTTAGTTATAAAGGCATTTTCCATAGAATGCGTTTCTAAAGGAAAATTGTATGTCTCAATAACTTGAGGTCCACTCAAGTTTCTACTTCTTTCATCCAACTCAAGAGCTTCAATTTTTGCTATCACCATATCTAAGTTTGTGCTCTCCAAATCAAGTGTATTTTTTTAGCACGGTCACTTTCTGCTTCCAACTTTCTGGTAGACTGTGGAGCATTTTCTTGTTCACTTATTTTTCCTTATAAGTGACTCCCGTAATCTCCAAATCATTCACCAATAGGACAAATCTATAAAGTTGTTTTGAGATAGATTCTCCCTTGGTGTGATGGAAGGTTTCATATTGGTTAACCAATTTGTCTTTGTTAATCTCAGTCACCTGACTGCTACCTTCACACATGATCTACAATGGATCCCGTACACCTTTTGCTATGCCGTATTTTTCTAATCTTTAGAGGACATCCATCTTTAAAGCCTGAGTCAAAATTAAGTAGATTTTAAGGTCAATCTTAATCTTCTTATATTCATCATCATTAAGATTAGGACTTGGATCCTTAATGGGAATTCTGACAATCTTGTACTATGCAGCTTGATCTGTACTTAAAGAAATATGAATGTAAGGTCCCTTGCATATAGATATCCAAAACTGTAATATAGTTCCTAAATTGGATTTTCCATTGCTTAAACTTAGATTTGTGTTTAAGCATTGGTGGTTTAGAAGCATGGCCAAGGTCAGTAAAGTTAATAGAGTCTATGTTTGATAAACTGATTTTAGAAGGTTTGAATATGGCTTAAGTTAGGTTTTATGCCTAATAGTTCAAACAGTCCACGGTTCAGGTATGTTATATGTCTTCAATGAATAGTAACAGTAGTAGGGTTTTTAGATCTGCAACAGTTGTATTTTGAGTCACTTTTTGTTGATTTTATGTGATTTTGGTTAGTTTTAGTCACATATTTAAAAGTCGAATGATTGTTTTCAGTTGTTTCAACTTGAAAATCAAACCTTGTTGATGATGTTTTTTAGTATTTTTCAGTAATGTGCTTATTAATAGTTGAAACTTGTTAATAAACAACCGAACCACCAGATCAATCGATTTTTAATCAAGATCCAAGCAGATCTTGAGATGAATCTGAGAGCCAAAGCTTTGATACCAATTGACTGGGTCCGAGAATGATATTCTCTGTTGATGTGACTTCAACAAGGATCGAGTATGATGATTGAGTTAATAATTAAGTAGCGGATATACATAATCTAAGAACATTAAATACCGAAATAATACTCATAAATGCTTTATGTATTGATTGATGACAAACAAGTTACAATGGGTGCTAGGTTTTTAATACAATGAGTTGACAAACTCAGAACCTTGTAACTTGAGTACTAGGTTTCTTACAAACTAAAAAACTTATGATGGATATTCTGTTCTATTTATAGGATGGCATAAAGCCTATACAAATTGACTAAACTACCCTAATAGCTATCACAATACTAGTCTAAGTGCAAAAGGCTTCATCAGCATTTGTGTTTGACAATCCGCATTAACTAATGCGAATTCCTTGGACTTCATCAGTATTTCTTCTTTGTCCAACATTAAGTGTTTAGTCATCAGCATTGATAAATGCGGAAGAGCAAACACTTGTTAGCATTTCTGCCGTGTATCCGTATTAGTTAATATGGAAGAACAAATACTTGACAACATTTGTTCAGATTGTTTGTATTTGTTAATACGGATGAACATATACTTGTTAGCATCTGTTCATTGGTAATCTACATTGACAAATACGGATAGCCAACACTTGGTCTTTATTCTTCACCTACATATCTTTTTGGACTTATTGGATTTCACTTGCAGAACAACCATCAACCACCTCTTGAATTGGTATGTATGATCCTTTAAGGGTCCAATAGTCAACCACCATCCTAATCAACAATCACTCAATCAAGTCATCAAAGTCAAATTCATCATCAACATCATCATCAACAAACTCATTAAAGTCAGCACCAACGGACTCATCAAGCATATAGAAGCAGCCACCCAACCTCAAATGCACTTGTCATCAGACAAGATGGGGTCTGTGATTAGAGCCTGTATGTATAGGAATTCAAACCTCAATTTCAAAATCATGCACTCATGGCTCACATCAATGATGGTTCAACTCCAATGCTATCTGAGGGTCAGTCACACAGGTCCAACAACTTATGTGATATGGATAGTGGATGCTCCCGACACATGACAAGAGATAATCCCTCCATCATGACTTCAAGCATATCCAAGGAACTACTATAGCATTTAGTGGAAACTCACATGGTTGAAGATTTACAGGTGAAGGATCTGTGAAAAATGGACTGCTGAGCTTTGATAGAGTGAATTACTACGAGTAACTGAATTTCCAGCGTGTCTCGGATCTGTGACAAGAAAAATTCCAGTCACTTCACTAACACTCATTGCTATATTCTTAAACCAGGATTTCAGAATCCTGAAGAATAGGTTGTCTTAAAGACTCCGAGAAACAATAATACATATGTCTTGATCCTTAATTCTGCACAACCTAAAGAAGAAACATGTCTTTTGTCTAAAGCATCAGTTGATGAGTCACAACTTTGGCATAGACGTTTGGGACACACAAATTTCAAAAAAATGAACAAATTGGTAAAAGGAAACCTTGTAATTGGTTTGCCTAAAAAATAATTCCATTTCATTGACCACTGTTCTACCTGTCTCAAAGGAAATCAACCCAAGTCTTCTCATAAACCAAAGCTTGTGAACACACAATACTCCATTGAACTTACTTCACATACATCTTTTTAGACCAACTTATTTAAGAGCATTAGAAAGAAACAATATTGTTTGGTAATCATTGAAGACTTTTCACGATTCACGTGGGTCTTCTTTCTGCTATAAAAAAAAGCGTCCCAAATAATAAAAGATTTTATACTTAAATTGAAAATCAACTTGATTATGAAGTAAAATCAATCAGAAGTGATAACGAGACAAAATTAAAAAATGAAGATCTAAGTTCATTTTGCACAACCAAAAGCATTGATCATTAATTCAGTGCAACTAGAGTTCCTTACAAAATCGGGTAGCTGAAAGGCGAAATAAAAGACTGATTGAAGCAGCAAGAACAATGCTAGCCGATACTCAACTACTAACTACCATTTGGGCAGAATTAGTCAACATATTATGCTTTGTGCAAAATCGAACTTTGATAGTTAAAGAAAGCAAAGGAATATCTTATTATGTTTTTTTTTTTCACAGAAAACCATTCATTGAATTTTTCAAATCATTTTGTAGTCATGTCTAAATATTAAACACCCGAGACCATTTAGGAAAGTTTGCTTCTAAGTCTGATGAGCGATTTTTTGTAGGTTATTCCTTTGTTTCAAAGGCTTTAGAGTGTTGAATCATAGATTAAATATTATTGATGAATCAACAAATGTTCAACTCAATGAGCACTCCCTTCCTAAGTCAATAAATGGTCCCGACTGGTTGTTTGATATTGACTCTTTTACAAGATCTTTTGATCAGTTTCAATTGTCAAATGCAGGTAACCTACAATTAGTTGGAACTTCTGGAATAGTAGACAGAAGATATGATTTCCTATGATTCCTCCTACTTCTGCTGATTAACTTGATGAAGATGTTCCATTGCAAGCTGCCTATCAGAAAAGAACTAAAAAATTAGATTGTTTTAACTGAGGCTAGTCCTAGTACATTTCCCACTCCTTCAGAAAAACCATCAACTGAAGTTAGAAATCCAGAACTAGCTATAGTGCTAGTCGAAAATAAGAGAAATACAAATGATGAAAGTCTTCAAAGTGCTACAGATGCTGAAGTAGAAACTGGTGAAGCTTTTGATTACTTTCACCACTCACCCACATCACAACCTGAAACTGCCTCTTACCAAGATGATCTGAGTATCTCCAACCTTGATGTATCTATTGCTAGTGACTCAATTCCAACCACCAAGATAAATAAGAACCATCCAGTGTCAAGAATCATTGGTGAATTAGATGAGTGGGTGACAAGAAGTAAGTCAAGTATTGCAAACATTTGTTTGTTTTCTTGCTTTCTGTGTCCAACAATACCTAAGAATATAAAAGGGTCTCTTCAAGACAATAGCTGGATCGAGGCAATTCACGAAGAATTGCTCCAGTTCAAAAAGCAAGAAGTATGGAAGCTGGTAGATCTTCCCGAAGGATAATACCCTATTGGTACTAGATGGTTATTCATAAACAAAACTGATGACATCAGCATTATCATCAGAAACAAAGCAAGATTGGTGGCATAAGGATACACTCAAGAAGAAGGAATAGATTATGATGAAGTGTTTGCACCTGTAGCCAGATTCAAAGCCGTTATACTCTTCCTTGTGCACTCTGCATCCATGAAATTCACTATGTATCAAATGGATGTAAAGTGTGCATTTCTATATAGTAAAATCTCTAAAGAAGTCTATGTGAGTCAACTACCCGGTTTGAAGACCTGCATTTCCCTTACAGAGTGTACAAGGTTGACAAAGCTTTGTATGGTCTACATCAAGCCATATGAGAGTAGTACAAGACTATATCATCTTTTCTTCTTTCATATGGGTATGAGAGAGAAAGATTGATCGGACTCTTTTCAGAAAAAGAAAAGGAAAAGAAATGTTGCTCATCTAGATTTATATGGATGATATCATTTTTGGCTAAACAAAACAAGCAACTTTGTAAGGATTTTGAAGACCTTATGTATTCCAAATTCCAAATGAGTGCAATGGGTCTTACATTCTTCTTAGGGTTACAAGTACAACAAACAGCAGATGGAATCTTCATCAATTAGTCAAAATATATGGAACCATGTTGAAAAAATTTCATTTTGTAGATTGTCAGTCCATCAGAACTCCCGTTGATAAAAAAATGAAGATAGGACCAGATTCAAAAGGCAAATTAGTGGATAAAACTCATTATCAATCTATGAATAGCTCACTATGGGGGATGCAACTTCAATCGGAAGTTCACTTTTGGTGTTTGTTAATTTTTTGGTCCCAGACTGATCTCCTGGTAGTGCAAGAAGCAGACAAACTTGTCTATTTCAATAGTAGAAGTTAAGTACATAGCAGCGTCAGCTTGTTGCTCTCAAGTTCTCTGGATTTAAACCCTTATGCTTTATTATGGTTTAAACTTTTGCCACACACCAATTCATATTAACAGCACAACAGCCATGTTCATAACAAACAATTCAATTCAGTAATCTTAAACAAAACACATTGAAATTAGATATTATTTTTTGAGAGATTATGCTGAAAAAGGGTTATTCAAGTTGATACATGTCCACAAGGACAATCAATTAGCTGATTTATTCGCTAAGACATTTGATCTTAGTCGGTTTGAATTCTTAGTCTAATCAATTGGCATGATTAACCTTGAGTAAAAATTAAAATTCATAAAAACATTCAAATATTATAAAAATACAAAAAGAAGTTATTTTTTTGAAGAATATGTTTTATACTTCAATTAGGAAATATGCGAGTAAGCTCAGCTTGGAAAAGAAGATACATGTTATGATGAACTAAAACTCATATTCAACTATGAAGATTCATCTTAAAGTATTAGTAAGTATTAGCTTATCCATGTGTGTGTAGTAACCTAAACACATTTGGTAAAGATGCCTTATGAATCTTATTCACCTACATCAGTATCTCATTTGTTTTACTGAGCAAAGATATGGAGAAACACGCACATTTGATGTCATGATACAACAAGATTCCCAATGTGGAACACATCCAACCTGGATGAATTAATAAAGAATACATTCCTTGTGAATGATAAAAAAGAATCCCAAAGTGGATCACCTTCCAAAGTGAAGTACAAAAGGAATCCTAATGAGAATCAAATAATATAAGGATCAATGTAAGAGAATCCTAATAAGGATTAATCAAAATGAGACTTCATAATTTAAATCACCTTGTCAAGTAAGTTGAGAAAAAGTTCTAACACGCATTTCATGCGGATGGTTGATCTTGCCATGCTTTTGAGTGTGAGGTACATGTTGAATACACAATTCACTCAAAACATGATAAAGATCACAAGCATCAAAATATTAAGCAAGCATGAGTTTAAGAGGACAAATATACCTACAATCAATATGCTCATGATTATGTCTATTTTACTAACAATTGCTTGCACTTGTGAAAGATGAGATTGATATGATTCCAAGTAAGGTGTACTTCATCTTCATGTACAGATAAGAAAACAAAAAATATTACAAAAACATTTTCATATCAAAATTTTAGATCTTTAAAGTTTTTATCCCATATGGATATAAACTTTAGGGGGAGTAATTAAAATTTTGATTATTATGTACAGTTGTTGTTTTTCTTAAAAATATAAAATCAGAAAAATGGCTATGTTGGTGCAGAAGTTATACTATAGTATCTTAGTTTATATAGATATCTGGAAGCATAAAAGTCCAAGATCAGTAAAAACTAGGAAACTTGTATCATATATTGTGTACAATTCAATCCAAGAAATAATTGACAATCCAAGCAACAGTCAAAACTTCATGAAGTCAAATCAACAGACTTATCTTCATAACAGTCAAAGAAGAAGACACATCCTCATAAAAGTCAAAACGTCAACACAAAAATAGCCAAAACTATCCACAGCAAAAACATTAATTTTTAACAAAGTTCAAACTTTAATGCAGGTAAGAGCACTGGTTAATGCGGGTGAAGGTAACCCAGGCATATAACCAATGCGGGTAATAGTTTGTTCAAGAAAAACTCAAGTGAAACTAATGCAAACAAGTTAATTCTATGAAATTTGTTTCAAAACAAATGCTTACAACAAGTTATGACGTGGTGAAAACTTATGCGGATAAATTAGTTCTTTTGCATTTCTTTATGTGGTGAACATTTTGTTCATCTGTATTTCTCTATTCGGATAGTTCGTTCAGTCGCATTTCCCAAATGTGGTTGACATCAATGCTGACAAACATTGCTGCGTATTTGTAAAAAAAATAAATAAAAATTGTGCTAACATCCTTCTGTCATGATGTGTGTTTCAACATCAGTTAATGCGGATGGATAATGCAAAACACAGAAATATAAACATCCATTAGCATTAACAAATATGGTTGAAGATCAGGAAATGTGGACAACTTATTAGTTCATTCGCATCTGTTGATGTAAATGCATACAAGTAAAATGTTCATTTGCATTTGCTACAGTACACAAATGCTGACAAGTTTTATACTTCCGCATTTGTCATAGTACACAAATGCTGACAAGTTTTGTCCTTCCGCAATTGCTACAGTATAAAAACTAAATCTTCCACATTTGTTCAAAACTTGTAAAGTTTGAAAACTTCATTAAGTTGACTATTTAAACACATTAATGAGAGTCGTTTAATAATTTTCAAATTTGAGAGATATTATAGTGCGGAGAGCATTTTCATACTGTTCTTCATCCTCATCAAATCATCATTTACCTACTGATTCGATTGTTGATCCAACATCTTTTCACCTCTACTTCGATTCTCAGCAAATGTAGTATCAAAACAAGGTGATAATCTATGGATTTGCAAGCCTTAACTATTGAACCAGTGATGAACTTAGAACCCTACGTTAAGAAAGATTCATAAAAAATAACTATGAACGAAGGACTTTTATGACATTTTTGAGTTTAATGAAACTAATGATATTGAACATAACAATGAAATTTTAAGTTTCAAAACCCTAATCTCTTTGCATGAATAGGGAAACCAAGAATCGATAATGTTGAAGCCAAAACCTTTGTTTCAGTGTTAGAAGATACTCAAACAACAAAGATCATCAAAAATAAACATAAAACACAACAAACATGGTTATTCATTACAAAATCAAGAGAGGCCAAATTCCTATGGAACAGTACCTATTGAACTCTTAATTTTGACCAGATAAAGTCAAACTTAGAAAGTCAAACATGATTTTAGTTGTGTGATTTGATCACTGTTAGTAAATTACTAACTCGTGTGTCTCTAATGCAGAGGTCTATGGCTAATCTAAGATAGAGCAAGCTCCACAATATTAGTGGGTATCTTGATACGAATGTCCCTAAAGCTAAAGGGTTGAGAGACATGATCAGATTTATTTCAACCACAAGAGTAATCCATGCTATCAGAATGGGACCCATCATTTATGAGAGCTTCATTAGGTCTTTCTAGGGAACTACTGAAGTAGATGATGTAGATGGTGTAAAGACTATATTTGGAAGAATCTCTACTGATCATACTCTTGCTATCATTGAACAAACTATGAGACAGTGTCTACAGTTTGAAGATGATGCTAACTCTCCCTTAGAGCTGGAAGATGATGATATCATGACCTTCTTTGTCAATATTGGCTATGAAGGAGGTTTTGAAGGAATGCAAATAGTGAAGGGGCTGGTTGATCTGCAATGGAGATTCTTGATTCACTTGTTCTAACACTGACGATCTAAGAGAAAGACTGGATGGAATAATATTCCTTTCACAACATCTTTAGCTATCTGTGCCTTATGCATAAACAGACAATTCAACATGTTTGCCTATATGTTTAATGGCTTAGTTTCCAACATTCAAGAAGGGAGAGGGCATATGTTTTTTTATGTATCCAAGGTTTCTTTAGTGTTTCATTAATGAAGCCTTTCCTGACATTGTACCTGAAGGACCTGTAATGGACATTCCCCATTCCAATGCCAAGTCATACCAGTACATCAAGAAAAAAGACCCAAGGAACTTCTATAGTGGAACTTCTACATCAAGAAAAGAGACTCTAGACAAGGAATGAATAAATATTATACATGCTAACAGTGCTTTGGTGTAACAAATAGTCATTTGGAAATATGGAAATCTAAGGAGGGATGTTGACCGGGACAGACAAGAGTAGAGAAGGTCGCTAACTATGCATATTGATCTCTTTCTTTATGTACTAACTTAAAACAATTCTGTTGGGATAGATGAGGCTGGTGCAACCAAAACCATACTTAGAACAATTTTGGTGCAACTGATAAAGACTTCCGAAGACAAAGTCTACACTTCCAAAGATAAAGTCAACACTTCCGAAGATCAAAGTCAAGAGAGCTTCCGAAGAGAAGTCCTAACTTCTGAAGACAGAGTTATCTCTCTTCAGAAGAACAACACTTAGAAGATCTCAAGACTAAAGCTTTCGAAGCATGAAGTGTCAAAGACTAACATAAGTCTCAAAAGAAGTAGATTCTTCCGAAGTATAAGTAGCTTCGAAAGAACTTGTTCTTCCGTAGCCAACTCACATTCGGAAGAACCTACTATGATATGAACCAGTGGATATTAGTATGGTCTCTCTGACAAGCCGCTGCAACCTCTGAGATACCGCATGGCTTTTCCCACGCTTAGGTAGTTGACCAACTTTTAGTCCACTGTTCATTCCTTATTAGTTAGTACAGTTACCAACTTTAGTTGGTAACCAAAAAGGTAAACCATGGACATGTCATGACCACCTTTTCTATGATAGTATTTTATTCTAGAAACCTTACAAATAGCAATGTAGTATTTGTTTAGTTAGTAAGTGTCCAACTGCTAATCTTTTGTATAACCAGATGTAGATAGTAGCATATATAGTTCTTATTGTAAGCTCATAAGAACAATGCTTGTAAGAGTCTTGTAACCCTATGTTAAGAAGTAATATATACAAATATCTTGAAAATTATTTCTTGTGTCTTTACTTAGTATATTATAATCAACTCTTAGAGGATTCTGTATCATCCTTAAGTGTGTTTCAAGTGAGTTCAAGAGAGAATACATGTGTTGGGTGACTTGTAACGATCCTGCAATTGGTATCAGAGCATCCAGGCTCTTGACTGTGAGATCTTAACATCCCAAATCATCTTGACTTTTCACTCATACTCACTACACTCAAAAATGGCCATGAACTAGAAATCTCCAGAATTTGAAATATGAACGATGACTAAAGCTCCTATTATCAGTCCTGAAAATTTTAGATCCTAGAAGATGTGGACTGAAGGTGTCATCAAGTATCAAGATAGCCAAATGTGGAGATCTGTCGTTTATGGTCCTTACAAACCAAAGGTGGCTTCACCTGATGGGAAAGGTGCCATGATAGAAAAGGATGTCAAAGACTACTCAGATGAAGACTACAAGAGGCTAGACATCAATAGCAAAGCCATGATTATACTGCTTACAGCCATACCAAACTCCATCACGGTAGGCTTTGAGCACTACAAGACAGCCAAAGAACTCTTTGATGCTTTGACTTAGATGTACCATGGTTCTAATGACTCCAAAAAACACTCCATAAAGCAGCAATTTGAAAACTGTACCTATATTACTGGTGAAACTCTTAGCCAACAATATTTCAGGTACATGGATCTTATCTCTTCACTTCAGTCAGTTGGAGTTTCTCTTGAGAAAAGAGATCTAACTTGGAAGTTCATGAGTGCACTTCCTCAAGAGTGGACTTTCTATTGTGTCTCTATCAAGAGATCAGAGAACTTAAATTGTCTCACAATGACTGAACTGTTCGGTATTCTTGATTGGCAACGTGTAGAGATGGAAACTCGGAAAGGTCATCAGATGAACAGAACATCTGGTCCTTCCACTAGCAATGTTCTTCATGTTCCTGAAGGACCAAGATCCAGTCAGTCGCAGTTATACCTAAACTACCATTAACAGCCTTCTTCATCCTCTGGGCCATACATTACTTTCCCTGAAACACCTAAGTCTCAGCAGGCTCAGCAATCTTCTAGGATAGCTATGCCTTTGTTTCAGGAAGTGATCACTCTAGTGACTTTCAATTTTGCTTTGATGATCTAGAGTGCTTTAGCCCGGATGATGTGGAATACATGAACATTGTCCAGCAGATGGCCCTCTTAACCTACAGAGCCAAGAAGTTCTTCAAAAAGACAGGAAGGAAGTTCCCTCAGAACCCAACTAATAGCAAGTTTGGGTCGACAAGACCAAGGAAAAGTGCTACAACTACAGCTAACTCTGAGACTTTGCTAGGGAATGCAAGGCTCTAATATCCAACCATGGAGTCCCACAGGGCACTCAACATCCTGCTCAACCAAAGCTACAACAAAGCCTACTGAGTAGCAATCTACAGTAGTTGCTCAAGAAGTGGATTGGTGCTTCATGGTGCAGGATGTGACTCCAGCTCAAGCACTCATGGCTGACACTGCTGACGCAAAGGTATATGAGCATCTTTGCACCACAACCTGTGTTGAAAAGGTTAAGATGTATGAGGACTATAACAAGGAAATTATTTCTGATATCGAGTCTTTAAATATCCTAAAATCTGATTTCAAAAAGGTTGAATCTAACTATAAAATGAAAATTAATGAGTTAGAGAAAACAGTCTCTGTTTTGAAACATGAACACACTAACTATAGGACTCAGATCAAAGATCTAATTTCTAAACTGACTAAAGCTCAAGTTAAGCTAGTAATAGTTGAGGCTAAAACACAGAAGTATGGTATTGAAGAGCATAACTTCAAAACCATTCTTGCATTATCCTCCCACTCAAAGATATGTTATCAAAATAGAGGTGGGTTAGGAACCAATGAAATTACTCCACCACAGTCTTATGTGTCTATAAGACAACCAAGGTGTGGTACTAAAGAGCAAGAGGTTCTATCTACTGACCCTTAGCCTTTTGAGTTAAAAGATTATTCAACCACTACTGAGAAGGGTAAGGTAAAAATATGACCCATACTGCTGAAACTCAACCCCTGCCCACCAAAGAAAGAAAAAGAAGAGCAAAGGCAATAAGGAGAACTGCTAAGAAAGTAGCAGAGTCAAAGTTGAAGATAGACGCCAAGCAAAAAGGTGTCTTCATCTCAGCAGGATTCCAGGTAGTAGGAAATCCTAAATCTGAGGAGTTGAGTAGTACCAGCTCACTTCCTCATATTAGGGATCTAAAGCTAAAAGAGAAGGATAGTGAATCTGTGAAATGCAAGAAACAACAACCATCTATCCTCAACAAAAAGAAGGTTGAATGTATATTCTAGTGAATCTGCGAGCACTCACTATGCATGTCATACCAAGAAGGAAGGAACCAAGGAGGACTTCACATTTGGACCATTCAAAGTGGCTCAAGTGAAAAGGAAAGGCAAACTTGTCTCTGAAGCCAAAATACTCTCGGAAGACAACTCTTCTGAAGGGAAAATGGCTTCGGAAAACAAGTTGAAAATTTCTAAGTCTTCTTCCGTAGCAAAAATGTCCTCGGAAGCAAGTTCTTCCGAAGGCAAAGGAGCTTCGGAAGCAAAACAAAGAAACAAAAACCTTCCCTTGAAATCTTCCATGAAGAAGACTCCTTCAGAAGAAAAGGTAGTTATGGCTTCTTCCAAGTACAAAGAAGCGTCGGAAGCAAGTCTGGTTGCTTAAGCCTGTTCTAGCTCATCAATATTAATCAACCACAGGATGGAGTGAAAGATCAAACATGATGTTGTAGCACAATCCTCTTCTTCAAATAGTGAAGTTGGACCATCATGCATTCATTTTGGATCAATTACTTCTGAAATAGAACAACCTAAGACCAATGAGGCTTGGGTTTCCAACAAAACTAACTCTTTCACCCTATGTACAGGGACATCCACATCACAAAAATGGCAATATTTGGATTGTGGATAGTGGATGCTTAAGGCACATGACTGGAAACAAGGTTCTCCTACAATAATTTGAGCATTTTGATAGAGGCCCTGTGTAGTTTGGAGGTGAAGCCAAAGGATACATCTCAGGTAGAGGTTGTGTCTCCAATGGTAAGTTAAAATTTCACAAAGTTAACTTTTTCAAATAGCTTGAACACAACTTACTTAGTGTTTCTCAATTCTGTGATCAAAAGCATCAGATGCTTTTCACAGAACAGGAGTGCATCATTGTCAAACGTGGGATGACAATTCCTCAGGAATTGGTGCTTCTTAGATCTCCCAGTAGAGCGAATATGTACAAGCTGGATATGAATCATACCTCCCCATTGGGCTAAGTATCATGCTTTCTTTCCAAAGCAACTGGCGGTGGGTCAACCCTTTGGCATAAAAGAATATGTCATATTAACTTTAAAACCACGAATAAACTAGTTAAGAATAACTTAGTGCATGGTGTGCCTAAAAAGGAGTTTTTATGTAAAGACAACTGTGTTGCTTGTCTGAAAGGGAAACAACATAGGACATCTCACAAATCCAAAGAAGTTAACTCTATCACCACCCCATTACACTTATTGCACATGGATCTATTTTGTCCCACAAGTATAATGAGCATTGGAAGAAAATCATATTGCCTTGTGATTGTTGATGACTTTACTATATTTACATGGGTATTCTTTTTAAAAACTAAAGATAAAACTGCTGAAACTTTAAAGTCTTTTATTCTTAAAATAGAAAATCAAATAGATCATAAGGTTAAAATTATTAGAAGTAATCAATGGACTGAGTTTAAGAACGAAGTTCTTGACTTATTTTGTAACTCAAAAGGGATTGCCAGACAATATAGTGCTCCTAAAACTCCTCAAGAAAATGGTGTTGCTGAGAGGAGAAATAGGACAATTATTGAGGCTGCTAGAACTATGTTAGCTGATTCAAAACTACCTTTAACATTCTCGACAGAGGCAGTTAGCACTACATGCTATGTGTAGAACAGAGTTCTCATAGTTAAGCCTCATGGAAAACCCCTTATGAGATATGGAACAAAAGACCACCATTCATTGGTTTTCTTATGTCCTTTGGTAGTAGGTGTACCATACTTAACACAAAGGAAAATTTAGTAAAATTTGCTGAAAAGTCAGATGATGCTATCTTTGTAGTTCAAGGATACACTCAAGAGGAAGGAATTGATTACACCGATTTCTTCGCACGTGTTGCTAGACTTGAGGCTGTTAGGATCTTCCTTGCTTATGCTGCATCGAAAAACTTTACAGTTTACCATCTTGATGTCAAGTGTACTTTTCTATATGGAGATATAGGCAGAGAAGTTTACGTATGCCAACCTCCAGGATTTGAAGATCCTCAGTATCCCAACTATGTGTGTAAATTGGATAAAGCTCTTTATGGGTTACACCAAGCACCTAGATTGTGGTATGAGACTTTTTTCTTAGTTTCTTCGGAAGAATGGTTACACTCGAGGTACCATTGATAAAACTCTGTTCATAAGGAAGTCTGGAAATAACATTTTGCTAGTACAAGTCTATGTTGATGATATCATATTTGGTTCCTCAAATTACCAAATATGTAAGGAATTTGAAAGCATTATGAAGAAGAAATTTGAGATAAGTTCCATGGGAAAAATGGACTTTTTCCTTGGAATCCAGGTAAGGCAAATGAAAGATGGATTCTTCATCAATCAATCTAAATATGTTAATGACATTTTAGAAAGTTTCGAAATGAAAGATTGTAAGCCAAAAAAGACACCTATACCCAGACATCACAATCTTTGCCCTGACTCTGAGGGGGAGGACAATGACCAATATCAGTATAGGACAATCATTGGATCTCAAATGTATCTTACAGCTAGTAGACCTAATATTATGTTTGCCACCTACATTTGTGCAAGATATCAGGCTGCCCTAAAGGTGTCACACCTAGTTGATGCTAATAGAATCCTTAGATACCTCAAAGGAGCTCCCAAGCTGGGTCTCTGGTATCCCAGGAATCAAGATTTTAATCTCTATGGCTATACTGATAGTGACCACAGAGGCTGCAACATCAACAAGAAATCAATATCAGGTGGATGTCAATTTCTTGGTGGAAGAACAATCTCCTGGCAATGCAAGAAGCAATCGTGTGTTTCAATATCAACTGCTGAAGCCGAATACATAGCTGCTGCTAGTTGCTGTGCTCAGTTGCTATGGATTCAAAATCAGATGTTAGATTATGGCTTCAATTTCATGGAGACTCTTATTCACATTGACAACAAGAGTGCCATCTCCATTATAGAAAACCCGGTCAAGCACTTAAAGACAAAGCACATTGACATCAGATATCATTTTATTAGAGATGTTAATGAGAAAAATCTGATCAAACTAGTCAAAGTTAACTCAAATGAACAATACGTTGATTTGTTTACCAAAGCTTTTGTTGAACAAAGATTTAAATATCTGATTACAGCAATTGGGATGATAAATATTGACTAACTGAAAACCTTTTTCAACATATCTTTGTATATGTCAAACAAATCTAAGCCTTGGTACAAAAGGTTTTTCTTCCTAATCTGCATGACAAGTATATGCTCTTTCGAATAAAAATTTTTCCTCGGAAGATATCTTTGGTTATCTTCCGAAGGTAATTTTTCTTAACTTATATTATCTTTGGAAAAGTTTTAAGCTTCGGAAGTACATTATCAAATCTATTTTTGAAACAATAAACTCTTCATTCGGAAACCACTGTTACTCTCGGAAGTAAACTTACTTTCGAAAGTAAGTTTGGCTTCGGAAGATATTACACTCGGAAGACGTTTACTCTCGGAAGAAAACTTTACTTTAAAATTCTTTGGGCCCTACTCTATAAAAAGTTAAAGATTTATTAATCATGTCGGAGTATTTGAATAGCTTATCCTTACCGCCCCATTCATGTCATACACCCAAACTGTCATTTCATCCCTTCCACTTACCATTTTGCTACATTTAAATATTTCCAACCTCTCCATTTAATCTTTTACCCTTTTACAAGCCCTAAGCATTCTTCATTTTCACTATCTCAAAATTACTCTATTTTTCCTCAACAATGGCTCTCAACCGTCAGCACAACCAAGTCGCACTCCTTAACTCTTCAAAGGATGCTGACTTCTCCGAAATCATCCAATTTCTCCTTCAGTCCACATACTACACCGCCCTAACTGTTAACCCCACTGTTTACTCCAACCATATGGCTGAATTTTGGGCCAATGGTCAAAGTGCCACTCTAAATGGAGTTAGGGTTATCCAAACAAGAATCTCTGATCAAAGTTTGGTCATCTTTTAATAGACTATTAGAGAGCACTTAGAATTTCATGATGAGGGATCTCCTATAACATTCTCAAAGTCGGATTTGGAGGAGACCTATGCTCAGATGGGGTATGGTAGTGATGTAAGCAGGTCAACAGTCTACAAGTTCAATTTCTCTTACAACTGGAAGTTCCTGCTTCACATTGCTCTTCATTGCCTATCCAACAAATCCGGGGGATGGGATCAAATTCCCTATGATCTCGGATGCCTGGTTCATGGATTGGTGAATGGCCTCATCTTCAAGTACTCTAGATTTGTCCTAAATAACCTTAGAGGAAACCTTTAAATGGAAACTTTCTATATTTATCTCAGGTTCATTCAACATATTATTAACTGTAATATAGATCAAGAGAAGCTTGTCTGTGCAGCTCTATCCCTCCCATGAGGATGGCCATTTTCAAAGTTCTGAAGAGAGTGTCAATCAACTGCACCGGAAGACATACTTCTCTTCTTCCCGTTATGATCGAGCCAATGGCTCCTGGTGACATCCCTCTCAAACCCACAGGTGATCAACCCATACCAAACATGACCTCTTCCCTACCAATTCTGGTTCCTCGTCCCATCACACATCTATATTACAGACGTCCCAAGCGATTTAGTTGCTACTATTGGAGGGGACTCATGCAGATTTAGCTGCTACTACCGAGAGTGCCTCAACGGCTTCTCAGGACAATAGTAACATTTCTGAGACTAAATCTATGGTATCTTTGCCCATTGATATCTCTAAATGGGATATTAATGAGCATATGAATCCAGGGTGCCAAGAAACCACATCTGCTGGTGCAGATGAACATACAAGGTATGTTATCTCATCTCCCCATGATTCTTCTCATGAAGATAAGGGAAGAATGCAACTCACAATTGACTACTTGCTTTCTAAAGTCTCAGACCTTGAGTTCAAGGTTAGGACTTTAGAGACTAGGTCTGCCACTCAGCAACTTGAGATACAACATCTCAAGGATCAACTAGCTGAGACACAGATTAAGAGATCTATTAGGCATGTACCAATTCAAGTCTCTCTGACTTCTTTCTCTAGCTCATCAAGCTCTTAAGATGATGCTAACAAAAAGGGGGAGAATGTTCAGAGAGAAACACATGAAGAGCAAAGCTTGGCTCTCACAACTCTTTCTTCAAAATACCCTGCCTCACAAGCAACTATTTTCCCTGAGCCACCTCCTATCACATTTCAAGTGCACCCAAAGATGCTCAAGGATCTTCACAGATTCCTAACCTTATTCCTACTGAGCCCTACTCTTTAACAACCAACCCCAGATGTTGTTATGGCTTATTTTAGAGTAGAAGAACTTCAAAGGATGAATGCACCGCCTACCAATGATGAAGGAGTTGGTTAACCAAATGTCCACATTGAACCTAAGATTTATTTCGAAGGGGATATGGGGACTGATGGCCCAGCAACTGAATCAGCTAGGACAGGTAGTGAAATTGCTCTAGCTTCCGAAGCTAAGAGGGAAGCAATACAAGGACTATCCCCCCTGTCTGATGATTTAATTATCACAAAGGCAGTCCTTGAATTAGCCTCTGAGATAAACAGTGAAGACCCTCTTACAACTCCTCATGAACTATCATCTTTATTTCCACAAGCTCAACTCACCTCTCATCAAACTGAATCATCCATAACAGAGTCCCCAAAGGGTCAAGCTTCCATAGACACCAAAGGAAAAAAGAAAATGTCTGTGGAAGAACTGCTAGAAGAAGAAATGTTGGAGAAACTTAAAAAGAAAGGTAGACCTCCTACTGAAAAGTTGTTGGCTGCAAACAGCAAAGCAATAACATCTCAGGAGTCTATCAATGAAAAGAAGTGGTTGATATGATAGACAGGCTCATCAGCCTAAGAGTAGCAAATGAAGAAATGCTTCTACTCCCACTTGATGAGCTTGTCAAATTGGAAGAGGCAACCTTGCTGCAAAAGGAAAAGGAGCATGCAGCAAGGTTGGCTAAACAGGAGAAGGCAAGGAAGATGAACGAAGAAGCTGAGTTGAAGAAAAGGATGGAGAGGATAGCCTTCTTGTGCTCAAGAGGCTATTCTAAGGAGGAGCTGAGTCCTCATGACAATGAGACAATCCTGCTTCTTGTTAACAGAGAACATGATCAAATCAGCAAGGAAAGGAAGAAGACTGCTAGGGACAGCAAGGGAGAGAAAGAAGAAGGAAGAAGATGCCAAGCTTGCAGCTGCCAAGAAAGTGGGAGATAAAGCCTGGATGAAGGCTTATCTCAGGGCACATGACTTCACTGGCAGGCCAGTTGGGCCAATGTCAGAGAAGACCCTACAGCGACATGTCAGTGATATCAAAGTCGACATTCGCTTAGGAAGAAGGAAGGAGGTATATCAAGAGATACAGAGGATGAAACCCAAACCTTACACCCCTGAACCCACACCATCCACCTTACCTTTACCATCTTCCTCTGCCTCTCAACAACCACCACCACTACCCTTTCTAAAACCCAAAACACTTCCTAGAATTCAACCCTCCTCCACCTAACAATTAACCATCCACCCATCTCCCAAACCATCCTCTGAGTCAGGTAAACCTCTGACCTTGGAGGTATTCAAGGAAATCAAGCAAAAGCTCATCAATTGTACCACTCTGAGCAATATCTCTTATGAAGAGGAGTCCATCAAACTAACTTTTATTGATGGATCCTCAAGTTCTCTCACAAGAGATGAATTTCTTAATTTACCTAGCAGAACTCTGGACCAGGCACTTTGTAACACCCGAATATTTTAAGAAGTTGTAAAAAGAAGAATAAAAGTGAAAAATACAATTTAACCCAAGTTGAGGGGTTAAATGTGTCAAAAGTACAAAATAATATATTATATTTTGTACATGAGGTGGTATGGCTACCCATGTTTGCTGCACAACACCTTTCAACTGATTTTAGAGAGAGAAAGAGTAGAGAGTTTGGGTTTTTGAAGAAGGAGAAGTCAAATTTAAGGTAAGAAACTTAATGATTTTTAGGTGTTCTTGACTAATTTTAGTTCGAGTTTATACTTATGTATGTGTATGTATGTTTGCGTGTGTGTTTTGGTAGGTTTTAGGTGTTTGAGCTTATAGCAAACGAGTTTGAAGGAAGTTATACCAAAAGTTGCATAAGGTGAGTTTCTAGGACCCCCTTTTAACATGTTTTTAACAATTTTAGGGCTGGAAAATGCATGTGAACCTGTTTTATGAAAGATGGGTTTTCACCCATATGTATGTGTGTGTAAATGTGTATGTGGGTGGGTGCAAATTTGGGATATGTATATGTGTGTATGAACATGTTATGATGCCTAGAATGTTCATGCTAAGTTTAGAACATGATATAATATGATTTTGGACTAATTTATGTTAATTTAGTAAGAGTTAGTTGCCCAAACGTCCAAACAGTGGCCCATGCGCCCACGGTTAAATTTACTAAGTGTTCCCAACCGCTCAGAAATCCCAAACGTCTGAACAGTACCCAACCGCCTAGATGTACATGCGTCTAAGTTAGGCCCATGCGCCTGAATAGTACCCAAGCGTCTGGAATACTGCCCAGAATGACTAAGTGTTAGGCCATGCGCCCAAATAGTGCCCATGCACCCAAATAGTGTTCATGCGCCCAGAACCTTCCCACGTGCCTAAATGTTCCCATGCGTATAAAAGGCTAAGCGCCTGCTTAGTGCCCATGCGCCTGCATAGTGCCCATGCGCCTGCATGCTCATGCACCTAAAAACTTAGAAATATTTTTAAGAGGTTTTAACAGGAAGATCAATTTTTCAATAACAAAATGTGCTATCCGAATATGTTAAAATAAAAAATTTTCACGCTGATCTGGCAGCACGGCCCCAGCCAGGGGCGTTGCCCCTGAACCCCGCTGCCACCCCTAGAACCCCGCTGTCAGGGGCTGCCGCCCCTGAACCCCCGCTGTCCCACGGAGGGTCGGTCATGTTCTGTGATGACTTGTTAGGTATGTGTATGTGTATGTGAATGGATGATGTGTGAAGTTTTAAATAAATGTATGGTTTATATGCGATGAATGACCAACTGTGAGGTGCCCGGGATCGGGGCCTTACAAGTTAGTATCAGAGCCAAAATTTAAGTGAAATGGGTAAATATTTTCAGAAGAAACCTAAACTTAAACAAAGAATGGGACAAAAGGGAAGGGATGCCAGTCCAAGTAGCTATGTGCCATCAGGTATTTTCTTAAATGTTAACCTGTGTTATGAGCGTATGTTATTTGGTCTGTTTGCCCTTTGTAGATTTAGATACTGATGTATTTAGGATAGGAAATGCTTGGGGTATGAAGAGTAAAGTAAGTGGCTAATCACAACTGGCCACTGTAATTTGGAACTTACTTTACTTAACATAAACTGAGCTATTACCTTGAATGACCGTGTTAGTGTTTGAATCTTATAGCATGTTAGTAGATGGCTGGAGGTAGATCTTCTAAGGCTTCTAGAGGAGGAGCATGTGGTGGGCATGGTGCTGAACCACGGGCCACAAGAGGAAGGCCCAGGGTTGAGAAGGTGACCCATGAGGAGCCTGAGACCCCTTATTCAAAGGGTGGTGATGAGAGTTCTAATTTGAGAGCCTCGATGAAGGAGGCCGTGGTGGAGGAGGTTCATCAGGTCATGCAGACGATTTTGCCGTCTGTGGTGACTGAAGTGATTAAAGCTGTTAGGGAAGGAGAGAGGAAGGATAGGAACAGGTCCTCAGGAGGGAGAGAACAACCCGAGACCGAGACGGTTATCCCTACTGATGAGGAAGAGGAAGAAGAAGAGCCTGTGCCGGAGGCAGCACGAGGCCGTAATTATGGGGCATTCCAATGATGCAAGCCTCCTACCTTTGATGGCAATGGCACTCCTGCTGCTGCTCACCAATAGGTGAGAGAGATGGAGGCTGTCCTTGAAATCAGCGAGTGCCGAGAGGACCAGAAGGTGAAGTTTGCCACTCATTCATTTGTGGACTCGGCTTTATGCTGGTGGGATAACATTGTCCATGCCGAGGGGAGTAGGGTGATTGGTAGAATGAGGTGGAGTGAGCTAAAGAAGTTGGTGATCGAGGAGTTCTGTCCTCATCGGGAGTTGGACAAGGTGGAGAGAGAGTTCCTGCAGCTGGAGGCGGGAACCATGACACATCAGCAGTACACCACCAAGTTTAACGAGATGATACGGCTAGTGCCGGATCAGGTGACACCCTTGTCGTGGAAGATCAAGAGATACATTTAGGGTTTACCGGCGGACATCCGCAGGCATATGATCGCTGCCCGACCGAGCACATTCAGGTCGGTGGTTGATTTGGCGGGAAGACTATATGATGAAAGAGAGGTAGTGGTGGCTGAGGTGAGTAAGAAAGGTGGTGGTGACCGGAACCGGAACGGGAAGCAGTTTGGACGGGGTAGGGCTCCGGCAGACAACAAGAGTGCACGGGTGGATGACCGATGTGTGGTCACATCCGTTGCAGTTTCGAAGAGGTGTGGAAAATGTGGAAGTGAGCATACCGGAGAGTGTAGGTGGGGATCGAATGTATGCTTCAAGTGTGGGAGGATGGGGCATATAGCAAAGGACGGTCATGTGGTGAGATGTTTTAATTATGGTGGAGAGGGTCACATGAATAGAGAATGCAAGAAGCCAAGGGCTGAGAGTTCCAGAGCGAAGAAGTCGACCGGGACTGAAGGACAGAAGGCAAGCGCCAGAGCTTTCACCATGACCAAGGAGGAGGCTAGGACGGACCCAGATGTGGTTTCAGGTACGTTTCTAGTAAACCAAACTCTTGCGTTTGTGTTATTTGACTCTGGTGCTAGTAGGAGTTTTATTTTTGCTGCTTTCTGTGCTAAACTGCCTGTTAGTAGTAGACGTATTGATGAGCCCTTCGACGTAGAAACTGCCATAGGTAAGTCTACAAGGATTTTTGAGATGATAGAAGGCTGTGACATAGAATTAGAAGGTCATAAGTTTGCCGTTAGACCATTCGTGATGACCTTAGGTGGGTTTGATGTAGTCCTAGGAATGGATTGGTTAGCGGACTATGAGGCGAACATTGTGTTCACAAGAAGATGATTAGGCTGCAGCGCCTGACGAGAGTGCGGTGATGATATACGACGATCGAGTTACGACGATTTCGAAGATGATTTCGATGGCGGTGGCCGGAAAGTTCATGAGGCGTGGATGTAGTGCTTATTTGGCCTACGTGAAGGATGTAGACACGTCAACACCATAATTTACTGATGTACCGGTGGTGTGTGACTTTCCCGATGTGTTTCCAGAAGATTTGCCAGGCGTGCCACCGAACCGTGAAATCGAATTTCAAATTGACTTGATACCCGGTGCTCAGCCTGTAGCTAAGGCACCGTATCGTTTGGCTCCCTTAGAGATGAAGGAATTGATGGAGCAACTGCAAGAATTGCTGGATAAGGGTTTCATTCAACCGAGTATCTCTCCATGGAGTGCTCCGGTCTTGTTCGTGAAAAAGAAGGACGGGAGTATGAGGATGTGTATTGACTATCGTGAATTGAACAAGTTGACGGTGAAGAATCGGTATCCATTACCAAGGATTGATGACTTGTTTATTCAGCTGCAAGGTGCCAGTTGGTTCTCGAGGATTGATCTTCGATCTGGTTACCATCAGCTGAAGGTAAAGGAGCAAGATATTCCTAAAATAGCTTTCCGCACGCGTTATGGATACTACGAGTTCCTCGTTATGTCTTTTGGTTTAACCAATGCGCCAGCTGCTTTTATGGACTTGATGAATCGAGTGTGTCGGCCGATGTTAGATAAATCAGTGATTGTATTTATCGATGATATCCTGATTTATTCTAGGAGCAAGGAAGAACAAGCCGATCACATACGCGATGTATTGGAGACACTTAGGAGAGAGAAGTTGTATGCTAAATTCTCTAAGTGCGCGTTCTGGTTACACGAAGTCCCGTTCTTGGGTCATGTGGTAAATCCCGAGGGGATTATGGTAGACCCAGCAAAGGTGGAGGCGGTAATGCAATGGAAGTCTTCGAAGACGCCATCCGAAATCTGTAGCTACTTGGGGTTGGCGGGATATTATCGAAGATTCATCCAAGACTTCTCCAAGATAGTTTCTCCATTCACTAAGCTGACACGTAAGGATGTGACGTTTGTATGGGGTCAAGATCAGGAGAAGGCTTTTAAAGAGTTAAAGATGAGGTTAACTCAAGCTCCTGTTTTATCCTTACCCAAAGGAAGCGAGGACTTGGTAGTCTATTCGGATGCTTCTTACTCGGGGTTGGGTTGTGCGTTGATGCAACGAGGGAAGGTTATAGCCTACGCATCCCGACAGTTGAAAGTTCATGAGGTTAATTATCCTACTCATGACTTGGAGCTGGCGGCTGTGGTCTTCGCCTTGAAGATTTGGCGGCACTACCTATACGGGATGAAGTGCACTATATTCACTGACAACAAAAGCTTAAAGTACTTCGAGAAGAAAGATTTGAATATGGGGCAAAGATGATGGTTGGAGCTCATAAAGGATTACGATTGCGAGATCCATTACCATCCGGGCAAGGCCAATGTGGTGGCAGATGCCCTTAGCCGAAAGGAGAGACCCGAGCCGATTCGGGTGAAACATTATCAGTTGATTATGACGCAGGTCAAGGAGTTTCAAGATGAAGCGATGAAAGAAGATCATCTTAACTCTAAAAGGATGAAAGGCCTAGTCGCATAGTTGGCTGAAAACACTCTCGGTGTTAGAACTCGATATGGGCGGATGTGGAATCCTCGTTACGGGAACTTACGTGGAAAGATCATGGATAAGGCTCATAAGACTCGGTAATCCATTCATCCCGGTGCTACCAAGATGTACCATGATATGAAGAAGAATTATTGGTGGCCGGGTATGAAGCGTGACGTAGCGGAATACGTGAGTAAGTGCCTTACATGTTTGCAAGTGAAGGCGGAGCATCAGAAGCCGTACGGGAAAATCCAACCTTTGGATATACCTAAATAGAAGTGGGAGCAGATCACCATGGACTTTATTACGAAGTTACCGCGTACCCCGAGAGCGTATGATGCTATATGGGTGATAGTTGATCGTTTGACGAAAAGTGCTCACTTCTTACCGATCCAAAAGACGTATTCCTCAGAGAGACTCGCGGATTTATTCATCAAGGAGATTGTAGTTCGTCATGGAGTACCGGTGTCTATTGTATCTGATCGTGACACTCGGTTTACATCTTAGTTTTGCAATAAATTCCATGATGCGATGGGTACGAGACTACACATCAGCACGACTTATCATCCTCAGACAGATGGTCGGTCAGAGAGAACCATACTGACACTTGAATACATGCTTCGGGCATGTGTCATTGACTTTAAAGGAAGTTAGGATGACCACTTACCGTTAGCTGAGTTCTCATATAACAATAGTTATCATGCCAGTATTGGTATGCCACCTTATAAGATGCTATAGGGTAGGAGATGTAGAACGCCCATGTGTTGGGACGACATTGGTTAGAAGGAGTTAGGAAGTATCGACGTGATCGAGGCTACGATAAAAAAACTATAAAAGATCAAGGCCTTTATGAAGACAGCTAAAGATAGACAAAAGTCGTACGCCTATAAGAGACGTAGACCGATTGAGTTCCATGTGGGAGATAGAGTCATGTTGAAAGTCTCACCTTGGAGGGGTATCATTCGGTTCAGAAAGAGGGGCAAGTTGAGCCCGAGATACATAGGGCCTTTCTGAATCATTGCTCGAGTACGAGAGGTCGCCTATAGGTTGGAACTACCAGATGAGTTAAGTGGGATTCACCCGACATTCCATGTATCTCATCTGCAGAAGTGTTTGGCAGATGAGGATATGGTTGTACCACTGGAAGACATCGAAGTAGATGAACGGCTCAATTATGTGGAGCAACCAGTGGCGATCATTGATCGTAAAGAGAAAAGGTTAAGGAATAAAGTGGTTCCTCTTGTGCGTGTACAGTGGAAGCATAGGAAAGGATTCGAGTTTACATGGGAGACTGAAGAAGAGCTGTGGCAGCATTACCCTCATCTGTTTGAGGAATAATAGGTTTCGGGGACAAAACCTATATAAGGGGGGGTGGACTTGTAACACCCGGATATTTTAAGAATTTGTAAAAAGAAGAATAAAAGTGAAAAATGCAATTTAACCCAAGTTGAGGGGTTAAATGTGTCAAAAGTATAAAATAATATATTATATTATGTACAAAAGGTGGTATGGCTGCCCATGTTTGCTGCACAACACCTTTTCAATCGATTTTAGAGAGAGAAGGAGCAGAGAGTTCGGGTTTTTGAAGAAGAAGAAGGAGAAGTCGAATTTGAGGTAAGAATTTGATGATTTTTAGGTGTTCTTGACTGATTTTAGTTCGAGTTTATACTTATGTATGTGTATGTATGTTTGTGTGTGTGTTTTGGTGGGTTTTAGGTGTTTAAGCTTATAGCAAACGGGTTTGAAGGAAGTTATACCCAAAGTTGCATAAGGTGAGTTTCTAGGACCCACTTTTAACATGTTTTTAACAATTTTGGGGCTGGAAAATGCATGTGAACCTGTTTTATGAAAGATGGGTTTTCACTCGTATGTATGTGTGTGTAAATGTGCATGTGGGTGGGTGCAAATTTGGGATATGTATATGTGTGTATGTACCTGTTATGATGCTTAGAATGTTAATACTAAGTTTAGATAATCATATAAGATGATTTGGGACTAATTTATGTTAATTTAGTAAGAGTTAGTTGCCCAAGCGTCCAAACAGTGGCCCATGCGCCAACGGTTAAATTTACTAAGTGTTCCCAACCGCGCAGAAAACTCAAACGTCTAAACAGTACCCAACCGCCTAGATGTCGATGCGTCTAAGTCAGGCCCATGCGCCTGAATAGTACCAAAGCGTCTAGAATACTGACAAGAATGACTAAGTGTTGGGCCATGTGCGCAAATAGTGTCATGCGCCCAGAACCTTCCCATGCGCCTAAGTGTTCCCATGCGTCTAGAAGGTCCAGCGCCTGCATAGTGCCCATACGCCTGCATAGTACCCATGCGCCTGCATAGTGCTTATGTGCCTAAAAACTTAGAAATATTTTTAAGAGGTTTAACAGGAAGATCAATTTTTCTATAACAAAATGTGCTATACGAATGTGTTAAAATAAAAAATTTTCACGCTGACCTGGCAGCACGGCCCCAGCAAGGGGCGATGCCCATTGGACCCCACTAGGAGCTGCCGTCCCTAGAACCCCGCTATCAGGGGCTGCCGCCCCCAAACCCCCGCTGTCCCACGGAGGGTCGTTCATGTTCTGTGATGACTTGTTAGGTATGTGTATGTGTATCTGAATGGATGATGCGTGATGTTTTAAATAAATGTATGGTTTATGTGCGATAAATGACCAACTGTGAGGTGCCCTGGATCGGGGCCTTACATACTTCATCTAATGGGACTCAACTCTGACTCACTAAATGAGGAAGAGAAGAAACTGAGAAAAAGACTGGTGACTCTACTCTACATCAAGAAGGGGAACAAACTACCTAATCAACCCCTTATCCCCAGGAAAGGAATTGTACAATGCAGGTTTGATACTTCCCCTCCCAACTTTGTTGTGGAAAGAGAGAATGGACACGTCAACAGACTCAACACTGCATCTCTGCTACACTCAAGCAGATTTGACATTGCTGAGTTAGCAGAGAAGACATTCTCCAACCCCTCTAACTCTTAGATAGCTGCTCATATTAAAAATCATCTATGCAGCCTTCACCTTGCTGAGTTAACTATAATAGCAAGGATTGAAGAAGAGTTGAAGCTAAGAGAGCAGATGGGAAAAGAAGGGTCAATCAAAGGAGAGACTTTCCTTCAAAAGATTGAAGGCCCTGCCTTAGAACCTATAGTTAGATGAGAGTATGACGACAACTCCTATCAACTAACTCTCTTCAGAGGGCCACAACAAAGGGTACATATGATTCAACATAACAGACTGGACCTGTTATGAACAAAGGATCTATACCAACTTCTCAGCACCACTTCTTGAAAGAACAAAGAGACAGACAAATATTTGCTCTCCTTGGTGCTGAAAGTTTTGAGGAATAGAAGATAGTAAGGTTTTGGTAGCATCAACCTAGGGGGAGTTTGTTAGGATAAATAAGACTGGTGCAACCAAAACCATACTTAGAACAATTTTGGTGCAACTGATAAAGACTTCTGAAGACAAAGTCTACACTTCAGAAGACAAAGTCTATACTTCCGAAGATCAAAGTCAAGAGAGCTTCCGAAGAGAAGTCACAACTTCCAAAGACAAAGTTATCTCTCTTCAGAAGAACAACACTTAGAAGATCTCAAGACTAAAGCTTCTAAAGCATGAAGTGTCAATGACTAACATAAGTCTCGGAAGAAGTAGATTCTTTTAAAGTATAAGTAGCTTCGGAAGAACTTGTTCTTCCATAGCCAGCTCACCTTCGGAAGAACCTACTATGAACCAGTGGATATTAGTATGGTCTCTCTGACAAGCCGCCGCAACCCTGAGATATCGCATGGCATTTTCCTATACTTAGGTAGTTGACCAACTTTTAGTCCACTACTCATTCCTTATCAGTTAATACAGTTACCAACTTTAGTTGGTAACCAAAAAGGTAAGTCATGGACATGTCATGACTACCTTGTCTAGGATAATATTTTATTCTAGAAACCTTACAACTAGCAATGTAGTATTTGTTTAGTTAGTAAGTGTTCAGATGGTAATGTTTTGTATTACCGGCTATAGATAGTAGTATATTTAGTTCTCATTGCAAGCTCATAAGCATAATGCTTTTAAGAGTCTTGTAAATCTGAGTTGAGAAGTAATATATACAAGTATCTTAAAAATTATTTCTTGTGTCTTTACTTAGTATATTATTATCAACTCTTAGAGGATTCTGTATCATCCTTAGTATGTTTCAAGTGAGTTCAAGAGAGAATACTTGTGTTGAGTGACTTGTAATGATCCTGCAAATTCAATGTAATATATATGTGTTTGTGTGGATATGTTCAAGGAGACACACTAACTGGGCTCAGGTTGACTGTTAGGTAAGCACCTGTCTATGTGAAAAGATTAGTAATTCAAGAGATTAAGACTTATTAGTTTGTAAAGCAATGCATACATAGGCTTGCTTTAAAACTATATAAATGCTTAGACACCATATGTAAAAGTTTATATAGTTTTTTAACCTTTTCTTTTTAATAAAAATGTCTTTAATTTAGGTTTAGCATGCTTGTGATAGTTATCAACACTATAAATGACATCTTGTATTTTGGTATAGACATTTATTTCTCTAATGCAATAGTATGATTTATGTATTGAAGAATTATAATCATCGTCGGATTTAGGGGAGTGTCCAAAGTGTTAGTCGACCCTCCGGCCGACAACAAAAAATGTTGATAATTGAGGGTATCCAAAATATTAACTTTTTTGTATTGACCCTCTTAAGTTGTATCTCGTGAAGTAGTTGTAACAAAAAGAAGAGATGTTTAAAGCTCTCAGACTCCCTTTAAAGAGGAACTTGTAAATGAGCCTACGTATATGGATGAGAGCATTTATTGTCTATATAGGGAGAATGGACAGTTCCTCAAAAAGCAATAGCCCTTCTCCTTAATTGAAACTTGAAATGTCATAAGGACTATGGTTCAAACAAATCACTAGGCCTTAATAGCTTTACATTGAAGTTCTTAAAAAGGTTTTGGCACCTATTTAAGATGACTTCACAAGTGTTTTTAATTAACTTCCATGTTTTTGGAAAAATAAGTCCTAGGTGTTGCTCCTCCTTCCTTACTGCGATTGCACAAATCTCTTATATGGATTATCTAGAAAGTGATTGTAAAGGTCATTGCTAATCAGTTGAAAGAAGTCATTACCTTAGTTATTTCATCATCGTAGTCGCTTTTATCACAAGAAGAAGCATACTTGATTAGGCATTAATCATAAATGCACTCATATCATGGATGAAAAAAGTTAGAGGAGAAGTGTTAATGTTTAAATTGGAATCCGAGAAAGCTTTCGATAGTCTTAATTGGGAATTCTTGTCATCAACACTAAGACTTATGAAGTTCTCTGAAAGGTATATCACTTAGATTTAAGGATGCCTTCAATGCTCTCATGCCTCTATTCTGTGAACAGCTCTCTAACTTGTGATTTAACATGCTCTAAGGTCTTAGGTAGGGAGACCCTCTCTCTCTGTTTTTGTTCTTCCTGGCTATGGAAACTTTTAGCATAATAATGAGGAGGACCTCCGATATTGGAATTTTCATAGAGAGCCAATTATCGATCATCTTCTTTTTGTAGATGACATAGTTGTCTTGGGTCAATGGTTAAACTCAAATGTATAAATTTTGCTAAGAATTCTCATGGATTTAAACTTATATCATGTTTAAGGATTAAAATATCCAAGAGTCAAAAGTTTGGTCTTGGAAGAGATAAATATTAATTAAAAGCTACTACCTATGCCTTTGGATGCCAAAAGGATGTTCTTTCATTCTTTTATATTAGTCTACCTATAGCTACAAATATCAATTGGGAAAAAACTAGAGACCTGTTTTAAAGCAAGATTACAATAACAGAATTCTAGATCCTTGTCCATCAAAGGAAGGGTGACCTTAATTAATTCGGCCTTGAATAGTCTACTCATATATTATTTTTCTCTATACAAGTCTCCCATTAACATCCAATACAAAACAAACTCATCCAAACCTTTAAGCTCATGCGCAACTAGTACATAATCATAGAAAAAATAAAGTTGAAGTCGTCATAACCCTCAATACATAGAAAAAATAAATTTGAAGTTGTCACAACCCTCAATACCAAAAATTCTTAAGATCTACACTAAATAACAAAATAGATTAATCTAAAACTTTAAGGTTTTTTGCAACTAGTGCATTATCATATTACAACAATGTAGGGGCTGATATTTATTTTGATATATAAATTTTAATGATGAGTTTTGATGTAAGGGGTTCGGAATTATTTTTATCATGGTTAAATGGGTAACTTTTATGTATGTAATCTGCTTAAGTATAAGAGATTGTGATGAATAAGTTAACTATGATGATTTGATATTTTGTAGGTTAAACACAAGCATTTGATGTGTTTTTAAGAACTCACATGGAAATATCCTGATAGATGAGGTGATAGAGAATTCAATTACAAGAATGTGGCCGCAAACAGAGAGGAAAATGGAGTCCGAATGAAGAAGTTACGAAGAAAACAAGAATCGGAAAAAGCTAGTCAACCATAACCTACGGTGGAAAGATGACCTACGGTTCATCAGCTAAAAAAATGAACAGAAAGCTCCTAAATTAACTTATGGTGTTCAAGTGACCTACGGTACACAATGCGCTGAAATCACTTATGAGGCGGAAAAATTAGGTTTTCAGGGGTATCTTTCATTCCAAGTCGTCCCTAAGTCCCAAGAACGACCCCAATTGATCCAAAAGGCTCCCGGAGGCGATTTCAAGGCACAAGATGTTGTTTTTATGATCCGGTGTGAATCTTTAACGTTAGATACAATGTTTACCTTCGCTTTTGATTTGATTTTCATTTCTATGTCCGGATAATCCACCTGTGATTTTCTCCAGGTTTTAGGGTTTATACTATGACTTGTTCTTGATGGTTTTTGTTGAGTTAATATTTCAACATGGAAACTATGCTGAGTAACATTATTTATTGTTTAAACATTCTAAAATACGTGTATTTCTTTCCATTCAATTGTTCCGTTTTGTTTTTTTTAGATTTCTTTTCATCTGGAAACGTCAATTTTTGATGGGGTTGGGTAATACAAATGTAGGATATGATTCGAATAGTTCATTAACAACAGTCTCATTCATTCTATTGTCTTTAATCAAATGAACCCAGTTATATCTATATGACCACTTTTAACTATTAAAACAAGTCTAAGTTCTAAACCTTGACCCGAATGGGATTATTCTTTCCCATCATTGTTTACAATCAAATTTACTTTTCAACTTTAAGTATTTTTTTCACTTTAGTTAATTTACAAGTATTTTCAATAAAGCTTTCAACTTTATGAATTGAACCACACTTTCCACATATTCCTTGTGTATCGACCCGACTTACCCTAGCTATCTTAGGTGAGTTTGAACCATTATAAATTGTTTTTGATTAGGCTTGACAACCCAGTAATCAAATGGCATCGTTGTTGGGGAATTAGTGCACAAAGTGTGTTGTTTGATTTTTAGTTTGTTTTGCTTATTTTATTTGCACTCTTTTCTTTGTTACGATAGGTGTGCTTATGTGTGTAGGTGTCAGCTCCGTGCATGCATACCCGGTACGCAAGGATCAAGTCTCCACTAGTGTTTGATCCCGAAGTTGAGAAGACCGCTTGAAGAAATCAAGAACAATTCTGAACAAAAACTCAATCAACAAGTGTAATCAAAGAGTGTAAGATGGAAAATCCAAACCCACCAACACCATTTAACCAAAATCCACCCAATGACCAACCGCCAAATCCACCACACAACCAACAACCACCAAATAAACCACAATAACCACCTGTTCCACCAACGAACCAGCCATTGCCTGATGACCCATTAGACTATCTAAATGTTCAACCACAACCAAAGAACAACCAATTTAAAAATGCTCAAACCATCCACCCTAAAGGTAAAATCAATATTCTCAAAGACAAATCCCTAGGCCACAAGCTCAAACCGACTCGAGGAGGAAGAAGACCCATATAAGCATGTTAGCATCCACACATGGAATGAAGAAGAGGATAATTTTAACAAAGAAGAATATAAGGAAGAGTTTGAAGATGAGCAGCAAGGTCAACTGAGAAACATGCACATCGACCATCAGAGACGACGGTTCAATCAGCATCAGTACCATAATCCAAACCAAGGTCAAGGTTATTAGCAAAGACAAGCACCATTCAGAGTTAACCGAAACCAGGTTTTCCAACCTTATCAAGCGGTAGTTCAAGGAGTGGATAGCCATTTTAGACCCATAATCGCAGGTGCCTCTTCTCCTATTATGCGACCACAGGTGCGGGGATGATCTTTTGAATTAGGTCTAACAGCTTGGCCATTCTTCCAGAGTTTCATGGATTGCCTAAAGAGTAACCTTACCTTCACTTAAATGACTCTAGTACCATGTGTGAGACCACTTGGGCACAAGGGTTCACTCCTGAAGAAGTTATGTTAGTATTCTTCCAATTCGCACTGAAAGGAAAATCCATGAAATGGTTTCTTCTCTACCACCTACTAGCATTTTCACTTGGGAGCAGCTGCAACAAGCATATCTCGAGGAATATTACACACCGCACAAAACAAGTGAATGTTGAACTGCCATCCGAACTTTTGATGTGTTTGGAATAATTCACATGTATGATAAATGAAGATCATGATAGATGAGATGACATAGAATTCAATTACGGGAACGTGGCCGCAAACGGGGAGGAAAACGGAATCCGAACGAAGAAAACAAGAATGGAAAAGTTGGTCAACCATAACCTATGGTGGAAAGATGACCTATGGTTCATTAGATCAAAAACTAAACAGGAAGCTCCTAAAGTAACTTACGGTGTTCAAGTGACATACGGTACACGACGCGCTGAAATCACTTATAAGATGGAAAAATTAGGTTTTCAGGGGTATCTTTCATTCCAAGCCGTCCCTAAGTCCCAAGAACGACCCCAAGTGATCCAAAAGGCTCCCAAATGTGATTTCAAGGCTCAAGATCTTGTTTTATCACTTGGGTTGAATCTTTAGCGTTAGATAAAATGTTTACCTTTGCTTTTGATTTGTTTTTTCGTTTCTATGTCCGGCTAATCCACTTGTGATCTTCTCCGGATGTTAGGGTTTATACTATGACTTGTTCTTGATGGTTTTTGTTGACTTAATATTTGAACACGGTAAATTAATCCTAGTAACATTATTTATTGTTTAAAGATTCTAAAATGAGTGTGTTGCTTTCAATTGAATTGTTCCGTTTTGATTGTTTTAGATTTCTTTTCATCTGGAAACATCAATTTTGGATGGGGTTGGGTAATACAAACTTAGGATACGATTCAAGCAGTTCATTAACATCAGTCTCATTCAATCTATTGTCTTTAATTAAATCAACCCGGTTATGTCTATATGACCACTTTTAACTATCAAAGCAAGTCTAAGTTGTAAACTTTAACCAGGAGGGGATTACTCTTTCCCATCATTGTTTACAATCAAATTTACTTTTCAACTTCAAGTACTTTTTGAAATTCAGCTAATTTACAAGTATTTTCAATAAAATTTTCAACTTTATGAATTGAACCACACTTTCCATATATCCCCTGCGGATCGACCCGACTTACCCTAGCTATCTTAGGTGAGTTTGGACCATTATAATTTTTTTTTATTAGGTTTGACAACCCGTAATCAAGTTTTACATAATAAAGCTTTAATTTATGAAATGATTTTTACTTTATGACTAACTACACATACAATAGGCAAGTGTACCTATCGGATTGTGGTATAGCTTTTGGTAAGAACCAAGTATCTATCCTGGACACGAGAGCTCCTGATACTAAGTCTTTATCATTATCTAACCGATAAGAGATTTAATTTGAATATTATGATTAAAGGAATTAAGTAACAATTAATCTAATTGAAGTAAATAAACAAAGATGAAAATAATCAATCAAAGGAAGATATCACTTGACTCCGAATCAGCTTAGCAAAACAATGATAATATGCATGAATCTATGGTGATTTCATTTTTTTACACATGATTCACGGAAGTAAATTATGCTCTTGTCAAGGTTATCTAACTATATAACTCTTTGAAAATTTAAAACAATAAACACACAATAGCCATATAAAGTTATGCCATGAAGAACAATGATATTATTAAGTTAATGTGAACGATGGTTTAGGCTCCCTCAAGGCTTCTCAAACCCATAAAATTTTAAAAGTTAACACAATGCACACATGATAACCACCTCAATTCGTGAAATGTAACAACATTTATGTAAATTCCTCAACTTATGAATGTTCTAACATTAATACATGAACCATAAATTTGTGCATGATCGATAATTACACATATACAAAGCTAGGATAAATGCATGACAAACATAACAGTTTTCATAAATATATATAGAAGGATGCACACTTTTACAACTTTACCAAATATTTAACCCTCATCCACTATTTCTAGTCAAATTTCATTAATCACGCACTCATGTATAAAACTCATGAATCGATGCACTAACACACATGGTTTTCTGACATAATATGGTTCTAACACTTACAAGATTTAATATTTTATCAAACTAAACAAGCACACACAATCATTTAATAGCATTCCTAACTTTGTAATAAATATTGACATAATTATCACCAAGAGTTGCATACAAGATATCAAAGTATACTAAGGTTCATATAACCTAAGTGATTAAGAGTACTTAGCCCATAAGGTATATAACAACCATAACCACAACCAAAGTCATAAACATGGAAGAAAACATGATAGATCTAGAAAATTTTCAAACCAAGATGAGTAGTGGTAGGTTATATGGTATTGAATCCTTCCTTGGAGCAATTGATCTTCAATGTTTGTCTTCCTTCTTCTTAAATAGATGCTCAAAATGGTTTTGGGGGTTAGAGAGAATTATTATGTGCAAAATGAGGCTCAATTTAGGTTAAAAAGAGAGAGTTGTGCTAAACATGATCATGTCATAAAGTCACATGGTTGTGTCATCCATCAGACATGAAAATCTTATGCGGTTCTAGAGACATTCTTAGAACTTTTGGCCACTGACAATTAAAATAATTTTTTTTCTAAATGACGCTTCAGACTATTCTTAATACCAAGTGAGACAACGTGATACAAGATGTACATACTGATTTTAACGCTCTAAACATCACTTACTCAGAAATATCGTATAAAAACAAAACTTCTCACCAAGTAAAAATCGTCTTCATATATAAACAAACAAACAAACCCAGTATATCCCACTCAAGAGCAGGGTCTGGGAGGGGTAGGTGGTGGCAAGTCTTTCCTCTATCCAGATAGGTAGAGAGACCGCTTCCAAAGAGACCCCTGGCTCGATAACAAAAGCAATAACGCTAGCGAATCAACATGTGATCAAACATACGATATATGATATATGGTATATGGTACAGCACACATCATACAACAAACATTAAAATATCACCAAAAGGAAGT
>BJCO01815609.1:0-12096 GCA_018326465.1 Flaveria floridana
GAAAGTAAAGTATTTTATTATAAAAACTAGAACTCACTCAGCGTCGCTGACTTTTGTATGCATAATAGTTGGCAGGTATTTTGGTTGATGCTGAGGAGTTGCAGGCATGGATGCATAAGCTACTGGGAGTGTTTTGGAGGCTGGCATCCATATTTTGACATGTCATTGCATTTTGAGATGAAAAGAATGTTGTAATGAAATAAATGACATGATTTTAGTTATTAATGAATGTTTTAAATTCCGCTGCATAGTAAATATGTGTTTTAAAATGTTTTATGTGCGATGAATGACCAGCTGTGAGGTGCCCGGGAACGGGGCCTTACACATATTTTGTTATAGGAAAATTCATTTTCTTCTTAAAGCCTCTTGAAATCTTTACCTTGAAAATCTTAGGTTTACTATGCATATTAGCCCCAAAACATAGAAAAACTTATAAATAAGGGGACCTAGAACTCACTTGGTCAAAGTAAATGGGTTCTCGTCTAAGTTTTCTAGGCTAGATTCGCACTACACAGCCTGCACATAAGTTAATACTCAAATAGGTCATTTCTATGCAATTTTGCTACCCGTTTTGCTGGCAGTTTTGATGGCAGTTTCGCTGCCAGCTTCACCCAGCAGTTTCGCATGACAGTTTTGTTGACAGGTGCGTCCAACTTTCATTGGAATTTCCTAGGTTCGCAAGTTCTACTGGTCAACCTGGGCACTGGCGAAATTACCAGCTGGGAATTCTCTTAGTTTCGCTGGAAGAGCCCACAGTTTCGCTGATCAGGCTCACGGTTTCGCTAGACGTATAAAAATGACAAACCAGCCCATTTTTAACCTAAAATGTTAACTTTTTATGTCCAAATCCTTAGTTTATTATCCATGAAAATGTATTTAACCTTTTTACACATTTTCACACGTAAAAATATGACCTTTATGTGATTCTTTGAAACTTTTGAACCCAAAACCCTAGAAATCCGAATCTGTTCTAAAAAGGATGTTTGGGGGACGATTCTTACCCGAAATCCTTGCTACTCCTTCGTTGTTTGATGCCCCAACACTCAGATCTTCAACCCTAAATCCACCAAGCCTCCAACCTTTGATCTTCTCTCACTTTCTCTCTCTACTCTCTCCCTCTAGAATTTTGTTTCTTGGGTTGCAAGTGTGGCTCTAATGCCTGATTAGGCTTGCTTAATGATGGTAATGGGCTCTTAAGTCCATCTATCCCTTAACCCATGGATCCAAATTAGGTCCATAATCCATACATATATATAAATATAATTATATATATTTTTATCTCCCGACTTGACCCTATTATTACTAAGTTGGTTGCTTCGATATTTCAGGGTGTTACAAGTCCCCCCTTATTTAGGTTTCGTCCTTGAAACCTATCTTGTCGTTAAACAGATCGGGGTATTGTTGTCTCTTTTCCTCCTCGGATTCCCATGTGGCATCTGACCCCTTTCGGTGTTTCCATTGTACGTTGACTTGTCTGATCACTTTGTTTCTTAACTGCTTCACCTTTCTGTCCAAAATAGCGATCGGCTGCTCCACATAGTTCAACCTGTAAGCTACATCCCCAACTCGAGCTAGTATCTTAAATGGTCCAATAAACCTGGGACTCAATTTCTCCCTCTTCCTAAATTGTATAATTCCCTTCCATGGTGACACCTTTAACATTACCCGTCACCCACCCTGAATTCTATTGGTCTTCTCCTTTTATCGGCATATGATTTCTGTCTATCCTTCGCAGCCCTCATGAAAGCCTTGATTTTCTCTAACTTTTCTGTTGTGGCTTCTACAACCTCTAAACTTCCCAAATACTTTTGTCCGACGTCACCCCAAAAAACTGGAGTTCTATATCGTCTCCCATACAACATTTCATATGGAGGCATTTTGATACTAGCATGATAGCTATTGTTGTACGAAAATTCTGCTAATGGTAGATGGCTATCGCAATTACCACCAAAGTCCATAACACATGCCTATAGCATGTCTTCTAGTGTCTGTATTATTCTCTTGAATTGACTATCGATCTGCGGGTGGTAAGCGATACTGACATGCAACCTTGTCGCCATCTCTTCGTTAAACCTCTTCTAGAATTTAGAGGTAAACCGCGTGTCTCTATCTGACATAATCGATACAGGCATACCTTGTTGTGCAACTATCTCTTTAATGAACAACTCTATGAGCTTCTCTAAAGTGATTGCTTCCTTGATGGGTAAGAAATGAGCACTCTTAGTCAACCTGTCTACTATTACCCAAATTGCATCATTACCCTTGGTTGTACGCGGTAACTTAGTAATAAAATCCATGGTAATATGTTTCCACTTGCATTTCGACACTTCCAACGGTTGAACATACCCATAAGGTCTTTAGTGCTTAGCCTTCACTTGTAGGCATGTTAGGCATTTATTTACATATGCAACCACATCTCTTTTCATCCCGGGCCACCAATAATCTTTCTTCAAATCATGGTACATCTTATTTCCTCCTGGTTGTATTGAGTAGCGAGTCTTATGTGCATCATCAAAAATTTTCTCTCATAAATTTCCATACCTCGGAATCCATATCCTACCATTAATGGTCTTCACACCCAATGTGTGATTAACTAGATCATCATCCCTTCCCACCATCCGTTCTTTCTTAATTTGGTGTTCTTTCAAGGCTTCCACCTGAGCTTCGCTTATCAACCTCATAACGTCTGGGGTCACTACCAGTTGGCACGCCTTCACTCGAATTGGTTCATATCCTTCCTTTTAGCTTGGGGCATCGGCTACCACATTTGCCTTACCCGGGTGGTAATGGATTTTTTAATCATAATCCTTTATCAGCTCCAACCACTTCCTCTGTCTTATACTTAGACCTTTCTACTCAAAGAAATATTTTAGACTTTTGTGATCGGTGAATATAGTGCACTTAGTTCCATACAAATAATGTCTCCATATCCTCAATACGAACACCACTACTGCAAGTTCCAAATCGTGAAAAGGGTAATTGACCTCCGTGTCCTTTAGCTATCTGGATACGTAAGCTATAACCTTTCCTCTCTGCATCAACACACAACCTAACCCACAGTAAGAGGCATCGAAGTATACCGCTAGGTCTTCATCTCTGTTCGGTAAGGTTAGTACAGGCGCCTTGGTTAGTCTATCCTTCAATTCCTGGAATGCATCATCCTGGTCCTTTCCCTAGTTGAACACTATGTTCTTCCTTGTTAACCTTGTTAATGGGGAGGCTATCTTTGAGAAATCCTTGATAAATGTCCTATAATAACCAGCCAATCCCAAGAAACTACTGATTTCGGATGGCGTCTTTAGGGATTTCCATTGCATAACTGCTTGAACTTTACTGGATCAACCATAATCCCTTCCAAACTTCTAACGTGCCTTAAGAACTGCACCTCACGTAGCCAAAATGCACATTTTGAAAACTTTGCATACAGTTTCTCCTTTCGTAATGTTTCTAACACCTCCTTGATATGACAAGTGTGGTCTCATTCGTTCTTTAATTATATTAAGATATCATCGATGAAGACTATTACTAATCTGTCCAACATCGGTCGACACATGCGATTCATTAAGTCCATAAATGCCGCAGGAGCATTAGTTAGCCCGAAGGACATAACCAGAAACTCATAGTGTCCATAGCATGTTTGGTAAGCTGTCTTAGGGATATCTTGCTCCCTTACTTTCAGCAGATGATACCCTGATCTGAGATCTATTCAGGAGAATGAACTTGCACCTTGAAACTGGTCAAACAGATCGTCTATTTTGGGTAAAGGGTATCGATTCTTCATGGTCAGCTTATTCAATTCCCTGTAATCTATACACATCCTCATACTGCCATCTTTCTTCCTTACAAACATGACCGGAGCACCCCATGGAGAAATGCTGGGCCTTATGAATCCTTTATCAAGAAGTTCCTACAGTTGTGACTTGAGCTCCTACATCTCGGACGAAGCTAGGCGGTGCCATGGCAATGGGTTGGGCTCCTGACAGTAAATCAATCTGAAATTCTATCTCCCTATCCGGTGATAACACTGGCAGATCCTCCGGGAATACATCAGGAAAGTCCCGTACCACTGGTACATCCGACAACTCCTTCGCTTTATCTTTAACATCTTTGACATACTCTAGATACCCCTCACACCCTTTTTTCATACATTTCTCCACCTTGATCATGGAAATGATCCTTGACACTTCGCAGATGTTATCACCATAAATCGTAACTGACTACCATTGGGAGCTGTTAACCTGATTATCTTTTGCTAGCATATTATGTTAGCATCATGGGTAGCTAACCAATCCATTCCCATTACGACGTCGAAACCGCCTAAGGTCATGGCAAACAATTGTGCGCGAAAGTAATGACCTCCTAGTTTTATGTTGCAATCCTCTAGCACCCTGACTATTCTAATGGATTTACCATCGGTCATTTCTACTTCAAAAGCATCATCTTTTTCCCTGGTTTGAATATCTAGGGTAGCACAGAAAGATGCAGATACGAAACTCCTATTGGAACCACTATTAAATAATACGGAGGCACAAACATCATTGACGAGAAACATACCTGACACCATATCTGGGTCTTTCCTTGCCTCCTTCTTGTTCATGGTGAAAGCCCTTACCCTGGCCTTAGGCTTTCTATCATCCCCCTTGTCATCATTCCCGCTAGTTCTCGAGCTCCCCGGCTTAGCCTTCTTGCAATCCTTGCTGTGGTGCCCCGACTCATTACAGTTGAAGCACCTCTTCAATTCCGAGCATTCTCTGGCTATGTGATTAGTTTTCTCACACCGGTAGTATCCATAGCTACCCATTCGACATTCTTCTAGATGCCTCCTCTCATACTTCCTACACCCCTTCATCTTATCAACCCTCTTTACAATCACCTGATTTGCATCCACCCTTGCTTTCTTGTTCCCCTGTTGATAGCTACCACTTTCGTATCTCTTTCTATTGTTGTTCCAAACCGTTCTTGGTTCACCCATTGCTACCAACCTCCGATGATCATACAACCTTCCACTGAGATCCACTGCTGATCTAAAAGTACCAGGTCGGGCAGTGACCATGTCCCTACGAATATCCAGAGGCAACCCTTGTATGTACCTCTTAATCCTCTTTGATTTAGGAGTCACCAAGTCAGGTACCAGACATGCCATTTCATTTAATTTCATGGTGTATTCCTGATGTGTCATGTTTCCAGCTTCTAAGCTCACAAACTCCTATTTGATCTTATCAAGTTCTCTCTCCGGACACTACTCCTCTATCACCAATCTCTTCATTTCAGGCCACTTCATCCTCTTAATAGCCTCCTCCCCAAAAGAGTTAATGATGTTATCCCACCAACACAGTGCTGGATCCAAAAGTGAATGGGAAGCAAACTTCACTTTTTGGTGTTCCCGACACTCACTGATCCTTAGCATGACGTCCATTTCCCTAATCCAACGCTAGGCAGTGGCAGCATTACCGGTACCATCAAATGTTGGGGGTTTACACCTCTGAAAAGCCCCATAGTTGCACCCCTTTGCCACTTCCTCAACCTTCGAGTCTTCATTATTACCCAGGTGATCTTCCTCATCACCCTTTTCCTCAGTCCTGACCACTTTCTTCTTATCAACCTTCTTTGGAGCTGCACCCTTCTTATCGTCAACCTTAACCTATTCCACAACCTCCGCAAGCAAGGCGGGCATCACACCAGATAGGATTTGGTGCACCTCTTGGGAAATAGCTTCCCTCACTGTTTCCTTTATCTTTGCTTGCTTATGAGTAGGTTCCTTGGTTTCTGTTTCTAACTTAACCTCCTCCTTAACCAGTTTCTCAACTGGCTTTCTGGTTGGCCTTCCTGTCAGTTTCACAGCTTTGCTTGCTACTTCTTTTGCCTTAGTAGGGGGCCTGCCCCTAGTGATCCTCCGAGTGGCCATAGCTGGAACCGCTTTCTTTGGTGACATCTCTCTACTTCCTATAAGATTTAGAATGTCAATATGGTCTGTCAAGGCAAGTTCTGATCATGACAAGTTTTGTAAATTTTTGATAACAATGGCCAGTTGTGATTAACTACTTACAGAACTTTTCATATTCTAAACTCTCCTATCTTGAGCCACACTAACACTCGAACCTACTATCCCTATTCTATGCATGTATAGATCACATAAAATCAAGTAGACACAACAATTAATGTTAACATACCCTATCCTTAATTCTAACTTAAGTAACAAGGCACTACCTATCAGAATAGTATTTACAACATGTTTCGTTACCTCTTGGCATGGAGCTTCTTGGACTGGCATCCTTTTATTTGGTCCTATTTTCTGTTAAAGTTTAGGTTTATAAAATAGTTTTCCTAAATCTCATAAAATTGGATCTAATACCAACTTGTAACGCCCTGATCCCAGGAAACCTCACAGTTGGTCATTCACAGCAAGAACATAGATTTAAAACATTCTTTTAAACACATTCCAACGAAAAAGAATATTAAGTTTCAATCCATTATGACATAATTAAAATAAAACATTAACATTGTCTTAATTACATCAAAAAAATTTTAAAAGTAGTATTTAACAATCTATTAAATCAGGGATACGAGTCTTCAGATTCCAAGAAGCTTTAGATCCATGCTCCCATCCCTTTAAGCCTTATAGCTCGCCTATCAGACTAATATGCATAAATAGTCAGCTTCACTGAGTGAATTCTAGATTTACTTCATTAAATAACTTTTTGTAAGATACATTAGCTTTATCATTTGAAAGTAATCATCACCTATCAGAACATTAGCATACACAGATTATCGCTTTATCAATGCTTTGTCATTAGGACTTTCGCTTAATTATTAACTATTACTCTTCTTTACCCGTCAATTCCCAGTAACTATCAGTGCCTATGATAAACACAGGACTTTACCAACATGCCAATCCAGGCCTTACTTTCGTACCCAAACTAGCCATTATTGTCATGCCAATCCAGCCCATACTGACATGCCTATTCGAGCCTTTACTCTCCTGACATGCCAATCCAGGTCTTACTATCAAGAGGGCACAACAAATGCTACCTTCCTCTGTCATTTGCTTGAAAGGCTTTACTTTATCAAGGTACTCGTTATGGGCTCAATAACATTTTGTTAAGTTTCACTTACATCTTTAGTCATACACATACTTATACATGATAAGAAATAACGCTTAGTCTAAACTTTCACATTTCATCGACAATGAGAAACAAACCATATAACCAACCCTCCACGGGACAGCGGGGGTTCGGGGCGGCAGCCCCTAATAGCGAGGTTCTAGGGGTAGCAGCCCCTAGTGGGGTCTAAGGGGCAGCACCTGGCTGGGGCCGTGCTGCCAGGTCAGCGTGAAAATTTTATATTTAAAGGACTTTATATAGCATATTTTGTTATAGGAAAATTCATTTGTTTGTTAAAGCCTCTTGAAATCTTTGCCTTGAAAATCTTAGATTTACTTTGCATATTACCCCCAAAACATAGAAAAACTTATAAATAAGGGGATCTAGAACACACCTGGTCAAAGTAAATGGTTTCTCGCCTAAGTTTTCTAGGCTAGATTCGCACTACACAGCCTGTACATAAGTTAACACAAATAGGTCATTTCTATGCAATTTTGTTGGTAGTTTCGCTGGCAGTCTCGGTGGTAGTTTCGCTACCAGATTCGCCCAGGAGTTTCGCACGACAGTTTCGCTGCCAGCTTTGCCCAGCAGTTTCGCACGGCAGTTTCGCTGCCAGGTGCGCCCAACTTTCGTTGGAATTTCCTAGGTTCACAAGTTATGTTGGTCAACCTGGGCACTAGCGAAATTACCAGCGAAACTGTACTTTCGCTGGGAATTCTCTTAGTTTCGCTGGAAGAGCCCACGGTTTTTCTGATCGGGTCACAGTTTTGCTGGACGTATAAAAATGACGAACCAACCCGTTTTAACCCAAAGTCTTAACTTTTTACGTCCAAATCCTTGGTTTATCATCCCTGAAACTATATCTAACATTTTTACACGTTTTTATACGTAAAAATGTGACTTTTATGCGATTCTTTGAAACTTTTGAACCCAAAACCCTAGAAATCCGAATCTGTTCTAAAAAGGATGTTTGGGGGACGATTCTTACCTGAAATCCTTGCTACTCCTTCATTGTTTGATGCCCCAACACTCAAATCTTCAAACCTAAATCCACCAAGCCTCCAACCTTTGATCTTCTCTCACTTTCTCTCTCTACTCTCTCTCTAGAATTTTGTTTCTTGGGTTGCAAGTGTGCCTCTAATGCCTGATTAGGGTTGCTTAAGGATGGTAATAGGCTCTTAAGCCCATCTATCCCTTAACCCATGGATCCAAATTGGATCCATAATCCATATATATATATATAAATGTAATTATATATATTTTTATCTCTCGACTTGACCCCGTTATTACTAAGTTGTTTGCTTCGATATTTCGGGGCGTTACAAAACTCAAACAAGCATGCACTCCAATACTAATTAATTGTTTGATTGATATTTTGATCATATTAATCATTAGTCAATCCAATTACAGTAAAAAATCTAAAAGTAAATTTCAATATGATGATCAACATGAAAGTTTGAGTGGACATGTTTTATACACAAATAAAGGTTATGTTTTTATAATCTTATGATGTATACCATCAGGAGAAAGTCTCTGCAAAACAAGTGTAAGAAGCTATATACCATATTATTTAGAATAATGCTCATTACAAATCATTGCAAAAGAGGTGTCTTGGATGATATACCTCACCCATCTTGATTAACATGATTAAAATATGTATACACCCACAGAGGCATATAGTATTTTCATATTCTTGTGCTTAAATTGATGGTTCCACTCAAGGATTCTAAGAAGGATAATCTCATTGCAATTATCATAGTTTTGACAAAAGATCAGTGTTTGGTCATGTCAAATGCCACACATATAATATGACGTTTCAAGAAAACTAGTGGGAGCCTAATAGATTTCCTAATTATGTTCATTGGTAAACTTTTAATCATTAGACTAGTAGGGTGGTTCATCCTAGATGATATAAAATAATTAGCTTTAAATTTTAGAGTACGACCAACTAAAAGGGCATACGAGACCAAGTGACGGAAACAAATTTTTTTTCGCTGGGATCAGTTTATTCAATGCTTGGCTTTTGTTAATTCAATGTAAAAAAATTTTTGATAAGGCAAAACTTACTGGCTTGAGTCACTTGCTTCTTGTAAACATAACTTATTGATTGAAAGTGGGTTTATAATAGAACCAATTTAGAGACTGAAGAAATAAATGATTATATACTTAAATATGGATAACATTACTAGTTTTGATTATGTAAAGTCAAAACAAGATTAGTTTCAAACATTCAAGCACAAAGGAGTTCTTGCATACCTTTTTATTTTATGAAAATGATTGAAAGAAACTAGAGGCTAGGAGTCTCCGAAAGTATACATTTAAATTTCAACTTCCCAAAACTATTTTTAAATCCTTTTTTAATGTCATTTTAACTAGATTTTTAAAATTGCAAAATATATCGAATATAATGAGCACTGACCACGCTAAAGAGAAAACTCTCAAAAACATGGTCTTAGACCACCCGTATTGGGCGTTATACATGTATTACGTGGCCGGAAAACGCCACCACGACTGCCCTTGCTGGTGTTTTCTTGGCGTTATGGGGTTGTGGCGTTACCTAAACCACGCCGATTTATTCTAACTTTCTAAGAGCAAGCCATTAATTTAATATTATTTTAATTTAATATATGATTGAAACTTTTCAACTAGTTGAATACGACCTAACAAGTAACCCGGTGATCCGCGCTCTCCAATTCTGCATATGAATGGTGTAAAAAGAAGTTGAAGAAGACGACCTAAAATATATAATATATATGATGTATTGGGCTTATGTCAAAGCCCACTAACCTAATATTTAATCAAAACTTGCAAAAATAGTTTTTCAAGGAATATAAAGGGTTTAGTAAAAAATTAATTTAAAAGAAAATTTTAAATTTAGGATGTAATTTTAATCATTTGATTTTTATTAATGTACCTAGTTTAATATAAACAAAGTAACTACACCTTTTTAGTGCTTTCTTGTTTTTAGTTAGGGTCATTGGATTTTAATAATCCCAATTTTTATTTATTGTTCGAGATTAATCCCAACTCAGAAAACGTTTACAGGCACTATAAACTTTGAACTTATATTCCTCCAATGATCCCTTACTAACTGAGAGTTACCCCTCGTTAGTTTTTTTGATAAAATAAGGCCAACTTTGAGCCATTTTTCAACTCCAGCACCGCATAGTCTCAATTAGGTCCATTTTCCATTGCATAACCTCCATCATCACCTTAAAGCTACTCCAACAAGTTTGGTGGTTTAAATCATGAGATGGAGATTGACTGGTTTTTGGATGCGGAAGTTTCAAATTGACGGACCTGATGATAGATTTCAACTTTCTATTTAGTGTTTTGACCACAAAAATAGTCCACGTCATCAAAAAACTAACGGGGTTAAGTCTTAGTTTGTAAGGTTTATTTGTAAGGCTGATGCAACCCAAACACCCAAAGTCTCTCCTGCATGCATGCACAAGTGTACTGAAGTGGAATGCTTCAAAAGTTTCACACACTACCTGAGAAATTACTCTAAGTATGAAATCTTCCGAAGCCAAGACTGGTAGGATCAAATGTATAGATCTGTGATGATATTAGTTAACAATCAATGAAAAACATAATCAAAGTAATCAAATCAAAGCATAATATCAACAAAATTCAATGAGTTTATTGATACCCTTAAACCTACACTAGTGTATGCTATATATACTATCAATAAACATAAAAGAAAGGAGCTAACTAATTACAATAATAGTCCCTATACTATTATAAAAGACAAAAAGACACATAAAAACAAAATGTTAATTTTTAAAGAAGCATTAACAATACTCCTCCTAAGATTTACACTGTCTTCGGTCTTCAAAATCTTCTATCTTCAGTCTTTGTCTTCTTAAATCTTCTTATCTTCAGTCTTTATCAGCTTCATTCGTCAATTCTTCAGTCTTGTCTCTTCTCTTGTCTCTCTCTTATATCTTTAATCTGCAAAAAAATCTTTAGGTTCTTCTTTTACTTTGAACATTGGCTTTGTCTTGAATTTCTCTTGATCCTTTAATGCATTTGCAATGGCTGATTTGAATTTTCCTGCTAGAATGCCTTGTTCAGGACAAGCTTCATTAGTTTTTATCTCCATTTGACTCATTCGCTCTAGAGTTTCTTTGGAAAGACCAGTAATATCAATATTGGCATATAATTCAATAGGATTTGAACTTCCTTTTGAATATACTTCCAATATTCCTTTCCTTGATATACGCATAAACTCTATGTCCTTTATATCTTTCTTTACAATATTTGCATATGCAAGAGCTTTTCTCAAAGATATTCTCTCCATTGCAGCATTCATGATATTGATAATAGATAGAAAATATTTCTTGTCTTCCTCTGCAGTCTCAGGTGATACTTTCTCAAAATTTTGAACTGACAAAAATGAGATGTAGCTTGTATGGAGTAGTTTCAATTCAAAAGCACCAAATAAAGATATCATGTCCTCATCCCAATGTTCAAGATTTTGGACCAATTTAAGTTCAAACGTTTCTGTATTATAGAACCATCTAAGAATTTGTTTGGCCTTTTGATTTCCATCTATCACCTTCAGTCCTGGAGTAGTCACTTTTTCAAAATAATTATCACAAAATTCAATCATAAAGTGTTCTTCTTCTGATTGTAACCCCCTAATCTTCTTGTTCTTCTTTAGCGTAGAAAAGTATTCCTTGTCTTCTTGATCACAGCGAGTCTGAAGGAAATTACTTGTTCTAGCTAGACCTCGACTTAAAAGCTCTACAAATATTTCTCCTCTTTTTGCTCCAGATGGGTTAATCAAGGGAAGTTTGTTTAATTCTTTCAAGTCTTGAACAGGAAGTTTAATAATTCTCGAGTAAAAGTGATAAACATCACACACAACATTTACTCGTTTTATCAAGAAAACATCAAAAATGTCATCATATTTCCATGCTATGATTTTAACTTGGTTAGTAAAGTCAGGTGCAATCATAGCATTTAACAATTCTGCTACAGATTGTCCTCT
>BJCO01815612.1:0-12382 GCA_018326465.1 Flaveria floridana
ATCTATTTATTACATAACCAAATGAATAAATAATTACAACCCAAATTACAAACACAAATATTACAACCCTTTTATGAATCAAAACCAACATGACAAATCACAATCAACCAAAACCAAACACATAAGGCCAAGGCTATGTTATGCACCAAAATATGAAATATATTCAACATCCAAGAACAACAATGAATCCCTTATTTCAGCCCTAAAATTTCAGCCAACGTGAACTCAAATTTTAAGGTTTGTCCAAACAACACAATCAACCATTTGATGTAAAACTTTCAAGGTTTATACTTAAGCATGCTAGATTAAACCTTGAAACATAAGGGATTCATTATATCATCACAAAACATTCCCTATTAGGTTGTTAAAATCCCATAAAACCAATTTTACAAAGACTATTGAAGCTAGTCATGCACATATCCGGCTCTAGATGCCAATGATGGGTTTGTTGGACCATAAACATAGTAGTTTAACCATTTAAATATGAAAAACGCAGCGGAATAAGACCATAATCTAATGATTTATAATCTGAAAATTAAGGTTCATGACTTTGTCTCAACAAACCCAAGAACATAGGATCGTTTATATGTGTAAGAACTAGCTATCAAGAAGAATAAAACAACCATAAACGTGCAAAACATACAACCTTTGTAGAGCTATGAAAATCGTGGGTTTTGATGAAGATGAAGTTGCTCTTGAATGGCCAAAACACCAAGGGGATGTGTCCTAAAACTTGTATAACCACAAGCCTCAAGCAAACACCTTGTTGCTAGGATTTCTCCACCAAAAACGAACCAAGCAGGGTTGAAAATCTGATTTTCAGCTATGACCTCTTCAAGAAAACTAGAGAGAAAAGTTTGGTTCTTGCATGTATGAGAGAGAGACAGAGAGGTTGAGTGTGTGTTTAGTTGTCTAGTTCCACGAAATGAAAATGCAAAAACCCATAACGAGGGGGGCGGCCGAAAATTTGTCTTCAAAAGGTTTCCCCCTAATTTTGTCATCCATTTTATTAAACTAGTCACTAATTTGAGCTTTTAAATTAACCTTTCAATTTGTAAAACTCATACACTCTAGTATTATGTGATGTTATTTAACTAACTTAGATAACATTACAAATAATACTTATGAACAAAATATCCTTATAAGTTGTTCTATCTCGTATGCAATTTATTTAGAAAACCCATTTTTCAAATTGGTGTAATTATTTAATTGCATGATCATATCATCAATTAAATACTTATTGGTGTTTGCTAAACTTTTTATTGGGTATGACCCGACTTGGATCATAGCGTACTAACCACATCAATATTCTATGTGGCTTGGGCATAAAAAATCCAACAAATTGTACATTGTAATCCTTTGCATCTATCAATAGAAACTGCTATGAATTTTTACATCTGTTGATTACTTTGTTCATATAATTGTTAATTGCTTAATTACAAACATAGAATCGATCCATTTGAACCTATCATTTTTCACTAAGTATTTAGGCGCATGAGCACTGTTTGTGCGCATGGGCTTAGGCTCATGAGCACTGTTCAGACGCATAAGAACAGTTTATGTGCTTTTGCACTATTCAGGCGCATGAGACTAGCTGAAATGCCTATCCCTTGGTGAAATTTAACTTGAAACACCCAAATCTTGAAAAGTCTTGGTATTGTGTAGGCCCATGAGCATTGATGAAACGCCCAACACTTAAACAAATTTTCAGACTTATGACCACTGTTTAGGCGCATGAGGATGTCAGAAACGCCTAAAACACTTGAAATTTTTTTTGAAATTCATCATGCTCCTGTTTGGACTTGTGAACACTGTTAGGTGCATGAGATTCCTTTCATGAGTCTAACACTTGTATTTTTCAAGTCTTCGACCTGAACATTGTTTAAACACATTAGTACTTTTCACATACTAATATTTAAATAATTTTGTTAAATTCTGACTTTCACTCAAAATTTACATAATTGACCTTCAGTTTTGAGCTTTTGACATTTCAGACTTTTATTTTTAAATTAAAATTTTAATTTTTATATTTTTACCTTTTTATTTTTGTTTTAAATGTTTCAATAGAAAATTAATTTCCCTTCATTTTAGTCTCTGATTTTAAACAAATAATCTCATTTAAATTGTTGCAAGAAGCTTTTCCACTTTAAAATATATCAACTTCATTTTTACAAAATGACAAACACACACATGCTTGAACTTTAAGAATCATCCTATCTATTGAAAACATTTAATTTTGAATTTTCGTATCTTAAAATTTTAAATTATTTTCTCATAGACACTTTTACTTTTACTCCCCCTAAAATTTTAAGTTTAATAAAACTTATAAGTTTCTTGAATATGCATATGAAGAGCACACTAATCATTGTTAATATGCCTGCACACAGAAAACATGCACAACTCAATATTAAAGCATAATAAAAATTTAATATTTACAATTGAATCAATGTCTGCAATGAGATCATATCAGTTAAGATTAGCATATTAAAATAAAATAAATTGTCGATAGTCATAGACAATGATTAAATCCTGATCAAGTGTATTCCAGGTCAGTGATTTCACATCAAAGGAGACATAGGATCCAAGGACAGACAATGAGTGTTGTTAGCAAGAGAATCAGCATACTTACTTTTTCAATTCTTGGATTGATTAGGATTGAATTAGATATGACAAGATATGATCCACACATAGACTTAGAGAGATTAACTATTATCAAGATATGCAAGAAAGCACAATTTCTCAACTTATTACCTAACATATATTCATAACTAGAGTTCATGTTTATAACTAAGATGAGAATTGTCATGGATTAACCGTTTGATAATCTCTAACCATCCATTTGAATGGGTTGTGCACATTGGCATCTTTTTGCATCAAAGGAGAGTATCGAGGTCTGTAATCACTTACAACAAAGGATATCTCATCACCTCAGGTCTATGATGACTCATAACAGATATGTGAGTTGATGCTTGTAACAGATCTCATGGTTATTCATATCACCACCAGCTGTGAGTGTTGTAACTTTACAAGCAATTAATTCGATAAGCAAATACTACTTATTAGTACTAAGATGAACACACATACATGCATAGATGATTTAGTTTAATCACAAGAATTTACTTTTTTAGTATAATTGTCGAGTAAAAATACGCAACTGATCCAACTAATGTACTATTATTTCTCACATATTGAAAGGACAGATTCATTCCTAAACAATGAATTAACAAAGAAAAACTCTATTTTTGTAGTTTTTTTTGCTTTACGATATTATCTTTTGATTTTTCATTTTCTATTTTTGTATTTCGGTTTGCTTTGTCTAAGAAACATGCACAGACAAAATAAAATCAGGCAATTTAACTCTGACAACTTCTCTTGGTAATCCTATTTAGTTTTTTTTTGCTTTACGATATTATCTTTTGATTTTTCATTTTCTATTTTTGTATTTCGGTTTGCTTTGTCTAAGAAACATGCACAGACAAAATAAAATCAGGCAATTTAACTCTGACAACTTCTCTTGGTAATCCTATTTAGTTTTTTTTTGCTTTACGATATTATCTTTTGATTTTTCATTTTCTATTTTTGTATTTCGGTTTGCTTTGTCTAAGAAACATGCACAGACAAAATAAAATCAGGCAATTTAACTCTGACAACTTCTCTTGGTAATCCTATTTAGTTTTTTTTTGCTTTACGATATTATCTTTTGATTTTTCATTTTCTATTTTTGTATTTCGGTTTGCTTTGTCTAAGAAACATGCACAGACAAAATAAAATCAGGCAATTTAACTCTGACAAGTTCTCTTGGTAATCCTATTTAGTTAAGGGAGGGTTTTGATCATGTTAGAACTCAATCTAACTAAAATGCTCATAAACCCATCCTTTACACTTGGTTAATAAGATCAATTAACTCTACTAAATACTCAACCCGTCCTTGTAAAATGGCTTTCGTAAATAGGTCTGCCAACTATTTTTCAGTTGCAATTTGAATCAGAATGATTAAACCTTTTTCAGAGTTATCTATGAGAAATGATATCGAATCTCGATATGTTTTGTTTTTGAATGTTGGGCAGGATTAGCTGTAATGAACGTAGCACCAGTGTTATCAATGTAAATTGGAGTTTTAAGAAAATTGAACCCATAATCCAGCAGTTGGTTTTGTAACCAAAGGATTTGAGAACATCCTGCTGAAGCAGCTATGTACTCAGCTTCTGCGGTTGAAACGGAGATATTTTTTTTGTTTCTTACATTGCCATGGGACTAATCTAGGTCCTAGAAACTAACAACCACTCGTAGTAGAGTTTTTATCTTGATAACAACCTCCATAATCACTATGAGTATATCCATCTAACTCAAAGTTTCCTTCGTAAGGATACCATAGCCCTAAAGCCAGTTTACCTTTCAGATACCTGAATATCCTTTTAACAATAATACGTGGGATTCCTTCGGGCCTGATTGATACCTGGCACAGACACAAATAGCATACATTATATTTGGTCTTGATGTAGTAAGATACATGAATTAACCGATCTTAGATGTATCTAAGGTTTGGTCTATAGATTTTCCTTTTGGATCAGACTCAAACTTGGTGTTTACATCAGCTGGAGTTCTACTGACAATCTTGCAGTTTAAATTTCTTCAAGGGCATGTCAACAAACCTGTCTTGATTGATGAAAATACCATCTGCATATTGCTTGACTTGAAGTCCAAGAACGAAATTTACTTCTCCCATAAAACTCATTTGAAATCATGACTTTATGATTTCCCCGAATTCATTGCACAGTTTTGGATCGGTAGAACCAAATATGATGTCATCAACATACACTTGTACACATAAGAGATCATTAGCATCCTTCCTTATGAATAAGGTTGTATCAATTTTCCTCGCGTGTATCCATGTTGGATTAAGTGTTGTGACAATGTTTCATACCAGATTCTTGGGGCTTGATGTAGTACATACAAAGCTTTTCTAAGCTTGTACAAACGATGTGGAAAATCTGAATCTTCAAAACCCAGAGGTTGCTTCATATACACATCATCGGTGATTGGACCATACAAGAACGCACCTTTAACATCCATTTGATACACTTTGAATTTCATGAATGATGCATAAGCCACGAAGACACTAATTGATTTAGGTCTTGCAAATGGAGCAAATGCTTCATCATAATCAATACCTTCTTCTTGAGTGTATCCTTATGCAACAAGTCACATTTTATTTCTAACGACTATGCCTTGATCATCTGTTTTGTTTCTGAACAACTATTTTGTGCCTATGGCATTTTCTCCTTCAGGTAAATCCACAAGATTCCACACTTCTTGCTTGCGGAATTGCAATAATTCCTCTTGCATAGCCTCAATGTAACTATCATCCTTTAACGCTTCAGTAACGTTTTTAGGATCAACTTGAGAAAGAAAACACGAGTATAAGCAAAGATTTGCTTGTTTTGATTTGCCTCTCGTAGTTCTCTAATTCAAAGGACGAAGAATCTGAGATGTTGGATGGTTCTTGTGAATACGAGATGTTGGAATCTCATTCCCTTGAACATGAACATCCAGATTTGTTTGATTCAAGTTGGAAAGCTGATTCAATATGCTTGAAGAATGTGGATTGAAATTTAGAACTTGATTTGTTGAGTTGATAAAGTAATCATGATTACCAGAATCAACTACATCACCAGAAATGGATGATGTTATAGACTCGGGTTGTACAAATTCAGTACCATCATTAGGAATAGGTTGTGAAACAATTTGATCTACTGAAACTAAATGATCTGCATCTTGATGAGATTGATCATTTTTATTGAATCGAATTGTTGAATCTTTGACAAAAGAGAATTACGGATAATCTGGGCTTGAGTTATCTGCATTGTCACAATCTGAATCATCACTGAAAGAACCGAGATCTCCTTGAGGTTTCTTCTTACATGTAGAATCAAGCAAGTTAGATTGATTAAACAAGTTAGATTGAAAAGAGTTTGACAATGAATCTAAATCAAATAACCATGCTGGACCATTTGAAACTGACGGAAATGAATTTTCCAGGAATTTAACATTGAATGTTTCAAGTATAACACTTGAGTTTAAAATCACTTAAGTTTAATATCATAACTAAACAACCAAAAGATTTAAGAAAATATGTGTTTGGTTTCCTGCAAAACATGCCAAACATCAACTCATAAGGAGTTCTCAGTTTGTCTTTCACAATCAAAGTATGATTCTAAACAAAACATGCAGTCGATAATATTGCTTCATCCCAGAAGGTGATAGGAATTTTGGCAACTGCTAACATGGATCGTGCAGCCTCAATCAAAGTTCTATTCTTCCTTTCAGCAACTCCATTTTTATGGAGTTCAAGGAGCACTGAACTGATGAGCAATTTCTTTTTCTGCATAGAACATATGAATATTAGCATTTTTGAATTCCATACCATTATCACTTCTTATTATTTTCACTTTTTTATCTAATTGATTTTCAACTTTTATGATGAATTCTTTTATTAATTCAGACGTTTTAGATTTAGGATTCAAAAAGAAAACCCATGAAAATCTTGTAAAGTCATTAATGACAACTAAACAATAAGATTTTATTTCAATACTCTTGACGTTGGTTGGTTCAAAAAGGTCCATATGTAACATCTGAAGAGGTTTGGAATTTGAGTTCATCTGCTTGGACTTATAAGACGCTCTGTGTTGCTTCCCATTTAAACATTCTGAGCAGTGATCAGTAGTTGCAAACTTCTTGGATGGAAATCCAATAACATGATCTCCTACTACAAGCTTGTTTATATTCTTGAAGTTGGAATGCCCAAGACGTCTATGCAAAAGCTGACTTTTTTTCATTTCAATCTTTAGCAATAAGGCAAGTTGTTTCTATAGATGGATCAACTTGAGACATATCCAGTTTGCATACATCTTGATCCCGAACAGCTTTAACAATCACCCCAACATTGCTAATCTAAAAATCTGGCCTCAAAACATAATAAAAAAGAATCATCAAACAAAACAGAGTAGGATTTATCATAAATTTGGGGAACAGTAAGCAGATTAAAATTCAATTGTGAACAATAGTTGACTTTATCAATGCTTATTATCCCGTTGGATACTGTTCCCTCTCCTGTGATTTTTCCTCCTGCATCATCACCAAAAGCAACATATGTACCATCTTTTAACCTAAAGTCTTGTAATAAGGCATGATTGCCCGTCATGTGCCGGCTACACCCGCTATCCACATACCATGTGTTGATAGGTCTTCTCGGGTGTACCTGCACAACAAAGAACTTAAGTTGAGTTATCTACTCAAGCCGAGATGGTCTTGGGTTTTCCAAATTTATCAACAATGGTAAATTGCTTGAAATGTAGTTTATTCACATCAGGCTTACTTTTTATGAATTTATCAATTCTGTGCTCAAATTTTTGATCATTATTAATAAAAATCATATCATTTAAATGATCTACTTTTGAAGTTTCTTTTCAACATTTTTATTATACATTCTCACAGACCTTGGAATGAAATTATCTGGAATGTATTATTTTGGTCTTACAGAATCATTTCTCTTGAAAGATCTCAAACCTAAGGAAGGTTGGTTAATTAATCTTTAAAACCTAACGGTTTGATTTCATTAAAACTGAGGATTAACATAACCTTTGCTCAACTGAGTATTGGCAAATCCTATCCTTAGTGAACTCTTTCTAAAGTAACAATTTTTTGTATTGTGAGTTCTTTCATCATATAAGGTATAGTACTTAATAAAACAACACTCTGCTGTTAAGTGATTTCTCATGTCATATATGTGACAGTATTTGTTAAAATAGCAATCAACAGTGTTATGATTCTACATAGCACAGATTTCACAGTACCTCTATGGTGTTTTAAACAACTGTTTATTAACTTTTGATGTTGATGCAACGTATGATCCTTGTTTAGATTGAGGCATCAAAAAGTTAACTTGTTGTTTTCGGTTTGACAACTTTTATTTTTGATTTGACAATTTATTCTTTGTCATATTAATTTTTGACCTTTGAACATGAACTTCATTCTTTGATTCCTTAGAAACAAATCTTTTAACTACAGTGGAAGACTTTGAATCTGAACCTGTTTTCAGGTAAGAGTTCGATTTGCTCTTAGGAGTTTGTTTCACTTCTTGAATTGAGTTCATGTTTAACATACCCGCAGACACAAATTTAATTAGTTTAAATTTTGTTGCTTGATGAGTCTGAATTTCTTGACTTTTAATTCTATCAGTTTTAGCTTTAGCAATTTTTTTCTTCTTCTTTGGTTCCTTGATTTTGAAGAACTTAAATTTATTTGAGATTAAACATCTTCAAGTGAAGATTCTTTTTCATTTTCTTTCTCTTTTATATCACAAGAGTTTGAATCCTCTGATATTCCTTCTTCTTTTTTTGCTTTATCTTTGTTTTTTATCATCATTTCTTCAATCACAGATCCTTTTTGAACAAATATTTTCTTACTTTTCTGTTTTGGTTCATATGATTTAACTTTTATCGGATGACCATTTTGATCTTTTCATCATCTTTTTCTTCAAAGATTTCTACATTTGTTTTCTCTTCTTCACTTTCAGAAATGTTGATTTTGTTTTGGTAAGCTTTAAGTTTAGCCTTATTTTCAGGAGAGTGATCATGCGTATTAAAGTTTTCTGGTAAGGTGTTAGTTATAGATTCAGGCATTGGTTCATGTGTGAAACCTAAGCCTGCTTTTTGCTTACCCTTTTGTTCATTTACCAGTTGTTCCACATTTGTTTTGGACCTTTTCGCTTTAGCAAGATCAACTTGAGTAGCAGCATGTGCTATTTTCTCATGTTCCAAATTCTTATTCATTTCTTCAAGTTGTTTGGAAACCATTTCTAATTCTTTCAAAGTTTTGTTGCAAGATGTTTAAAGAGAAATGATCTTCTCATCTGATATTTTATGATTAGATTTTAGTTTATTGTGCATTAATTCCACTTGCTTAAGCTTTTCATCGATTCTGTATGAATAAGTTTGATAGTATTCGACATGTTCAAAGCAAGATTTGGTGCATAGTTTTTCTCTTACTTCAGTTGGTAATTCAGGATATTTAGGTGAAGAAGTTTCAGAGTTAGAGGATGAAGTTTCAACCTTTGGTTGATCTGACTGTGCCATTAAAGTAACTTCATCAGAATCCTCTTTAGGATTAGATTTATCACTCTGGTCATAATCTTCTTCTTCATTCTCCATATTACCTTCAACTTTAGGATCACAAACCTCTGAACAATATTCTCCTTGAACTTCTACAATAAGAGATAAACTAGAGGTTAGATCATTAGTAAATTGCTCAGATATGCTCTCCAGTCAAACCCGTCCTTAACACTGACAACTAGAGCTTTCTTTGGCTCATCAGATGACTTAGACTCATCTTTAATCTTAGGTATTGGAAGACTTTGATATGGCTTTTAGAATGTCTTCTGAGATGATTTTTGAAACCTCTGATTGCCCGAACTAGCTTGGGCATTTACTCCATTATTTTTAGGAGCTTTGCATTCCCGTAAGAAATGTCCATAACTATTATAGGTGAAACACCTCGACTTATACTTGTCAAATCCAACAGTCTTATTAGCACTTGATAGGATCAAATGCTTCAATCTGTAACAAATTATATGAACAATTCAAAGAAACACAAACAATTGTAATCAAAACAAGCAAATATCAATAAAATTCTCAGTTCATTGATATAGCAAAGTCAATTACAACAGTAAGAAAGCAACACATACAAAATTATTACCCCTCCTGAGTTCTACTCTAGACAAATCTATTTATACTACCAACAAACTAAAGACTATCTATTTACAATTCTAGTCCCTATACTAAGGCAAAATTGTAAAAAGACACACTACGACTAATGTTAAACTTTCTAGAGGACTAACAATACCCCCCCTAAGATTTACGTTTGTCTTCAGTCTTCAAAAGTCTTCTGTCTTCTTTTTCTTCAATCTTCATCCTTCTCTTCATCGTTTGTCATCTATTAGTGGCAATGGCTACAATTGGAGAAGCTATGTCTACTGGGAATGAGTTCCACCCAACACTCCTCTTGGACATGCAATGTTGGAAAATATAACAAAGAAGCTTCCAATGATTGTATACACGAGCTCTAAAGAATTGTTACTTTGGAAAATGGTCAGGATGACCCATTTCCATGAATGTTTCTCTACATTCATTAAATGTCAACTCAGCAAGATCTTCTGGATCATTGTGACCCAGTCTTAATGCAACTCTTATAGAATCTTCAGAAACTTAAATCATTCTATCTCTTGTCACAAAACCTCTAACAACTTTTCTCCCTTCATCATTAACTTCAACTATTGCTATACTCCAGAATCTTCTGATAAGTCTATCATAAATCACTATCTGATAACACATAGCATACACATACTTGGTTCTTAGAAGAAATCTAATCATTTCTTCATAAGATAAGGCATCTTGAACTTCTTCGTTAAGCAAAGCAGCAATACTGTGCTTAGGCACAAACTTCAGATCAGCCATGTTCACAATCACATAAACACTATCAGCAATTTGTGATTAAGGCTCAAATGATTTTAATCGATGGTACGAGTAACCGAGAGTTTGGGTGTTCAGGGGAGAAGTCGAATGAGGTTTGAAATGTGAATGAAATGAAATTGTCACAAGTGTGCTTTTTATAATAAGTGAATTTTTGTTAGGCGCATGAGGACTATACAGTCGTATAAGTACTGTTCAGGCACATGAGGTCCTAAATTTCACCAAGTAAATAGACACATTAGCACTGTTTGTGCATATGAGGTCAGAAGCATGAGAACTGTTCAGTAGCATGAGCACTGTTTAGTAGCATTAGCACTGTTCAGTAGTATGAGAACTGTGCCACACTTTTCAGAAACATGACAACTGTTCAGGCACATAAGCACTCTTCAGTCACATGAGATTTCTGAAAATGCCCACAGACACATAACAACTGTTCAGGCACATAAGCACTGTTTAGACTCATGAACTTTCTGAAATGTCCAACACTTTATGAATTTCACTTGAACAATTTAAATTCTGAGAAGTCTCAACACTATGTAGGCACATGAACAATGTGAAACGCCCAACACTTGGTAAATTTTCAGACTTATTACAACTGTTTAGGCACATGAGAAATTTACAAACGCTCTACACTTGTAAAATTTCTGAAAATTCTTCATGCTCCTATTCAGGCGTATGACCCCTGTTTAGGCACATGAGAGGACTTCAATGAGACTTACACTTGTCGATTTTTTCAATTCTTCACCTGTACACTGTTTAAACAAATTAATAATATTTCATACTAATATTTAAACAATTTTGCATATTTTTGACTTTCTCTCCAAATTTACACTTTTGACCCTTAAAATTGAATTTTTTACATTTTGATCCTTCATTTTAGTCTCAAAATATACAAACCAATTTTTTTTGTTTTCAACATTTCAAAGAATCTTTTCCACTTGCTAAAATTATGGGATCATTTTATCATAGACAAAAGCTTTACATTATCAAACACACACATACTTTGAACTTAAAGCGTCATCCTTTCAATTCAACATGTTCATTTTGATTTTCTGAGAAATTCTTATTGTTATTACTCCCCCTAAACTTTTAAGTTTTTGCAGAACTTAGAAGTTTACCAAAGTAACATAAGAATATCTCACTTATCATTTGTTATATTGCCTGCACACAAGAAAACATGCATGAAATCAAAATAAAATCAGAATTAAAATCTAATATTTACAATAGAATCATTGATTGCAGTGAGATCAAATTAGTGAAGATCCGGACATTAAAAGAAAAAAAATATATGAATAGTCATAGACAATGATTAAATCCTGAACAAGTGTGTTCCAGGTCAGTGATATCACAACAAAGGAGACACAAGATCTAAGGACAGAAAATGAGTGTTGGTGACAAAAATATGCTCACTTACTTGTTCAATTCTTGGATTGATTATGGTAGAATTAGATATGACAATATGTGACTCAAACTAAGACTTAGAGGATCAACTATCATAAAGATATGCAAGGAAGCACACATTCTCAACTTATTACCTAACAAATATGCATAACCAGAGCTCATGTTACTTAACAAAATAGAGAATGATCATGGATAACCATTTGATCAACTCTAACCATCCATTTGAATAGGTTGTTCACATTGGCATCTTTTGCATCAATGGAGAATATCCAGTTCCCTTTTCAGTTTCTGTTTTTTAAGATCTTGAATTTCTTTTTCTCCTTCATAGATAACCTTCAATGCTTTGTACATTGTATATCCAGTTTAATAATTTTCAAGCCTGGAGAGTACTTCCAATGGTAGCCCTTTGCACATGAGAGAATAAGCCTTGATATCATTTTTCACCTTCTTTAGAT
>BJCO01815614.1:0-18716 GCA_018326465.1 Flaveria floridana
GTCTAGCCGTGGGTTTTAGTGTGTGCATGCTTTTAAATTGTTTCAATTAAGGCTTTGTATTCTAGCTAGGGTGACTAATCAATATTCCTGGGCACAAATTTTCTAGAAAAAAGGGCAAGACTTAAGAATGACTAAATTCACATAAATCGCATAGAATCATAAAAATGGATCAAATAGAAATTGGTGATTCTAACATTCTTGATATAATTAAATTGTTTTCCATTATTAGAACACATAAGATGGGATATGATGCAAATAAATTATGGTTTAGAATAGTGACCTTAGGACCGGTTGTCACAATTAAACACCCGAGATTATTTGGGAAAGTTTTCTCCAATGTCTGATGAGGGATTCTTTGTAGGTTATTCCTCAGCCTCAAAGGCTTTCGGAGTGTTCAATCTGAGATTGAACATAATTGTTGAATCAACCAATGTTCAATTCAAGGAACACTCGTTTCCCAAATCAATCAATGGTCCTGACTGGTTGTTTGATATAGACTCATTTACAAGATATTTTGATCAGTTCCACTTGTCATATGCAGGTAATCTACAGTCAACTGAATATTCCAGAACAGTAGAAAGAAGAGATGATTTTCCGATGATCCCTCCTAATTCTGCTGATCAACTAGAAGAAGATGTTCCTTTACAAGTTGATCATGTCAAACAAGCTCCATAACATCAGAGTGTTTCAGTTGAGGCTGTTCCTAGTTCTATGCCTACCCCTTGAGATGAACCATTAAATAAAGCGAGGAATCTAGCACCAGCTACTGTTCCAGTTGAAACTGAGAGGAATGAAAATAATGATAGTGTTCAAAGTGCAGCAGATGCCCAAGCAGAAGCCAATGAAGCCTTTGACTATTTTCATCACTCTCCCATATCACAACCTAAAGGTGACCTTACCATGATGATCTGAATGTCTCCAACGTTGACGTATCCATTGCTGGTGACTCCATTCCAGCCACCAGGATACATAAGGATCATCAAGTGTCAAGCATCATTGGTGAACTAGATGAGCGGGTGACTGGGAGCAGGTCAAGTATTGCAAAAATTTGTTTGTTTTCTTGCTTTCTATGTCAGACAGTACCCAAGAACATAAAAGAGGCTCTTCAAGACAATAGCTGGATTGAGGCAATGTAGGAAGAGTTGCTCCAGTTCAAGAAACAGAAGTATAGCAACTGGTAGATCTTCTCGAAGGTCAATACCCTATTGGTACCAGGTGGTTATACAGAACCAAGACTGATGATAGGGGCATCATCATCAGAAACAAAGCAAGACTAGTGGCACAGGGAAACATACTAGAAGAAGGTATACACTATGATGAAGTGTTTGCTCCTATAGCCAAATTAGAAGCTATCAGAATTTTCCTTACGTACTCAGCATCCATGAAATTCATAGTATATCAAATGGATGTGAAGTATGCCTTTCTCTATGGAAAGATTGTTGAAGAAGTCTAAGTGAGTCAACCTCCTGGCTTTGAAGACACTGATTTCCCCCACAGGGTATACAAGCTTGACAAAGCACTATATGGTCTTCATCAAGCACCACAAAAGTGGTATGAGACTCTATCATCTTTTCTACTCACAAATGGATATGAAAGAGGAAAGATTGATCAGACTCTCTTCAGAAAGAGAAAAGGAAAAGGCATGTTGCTAGTCCAGAGTTATATGGATGATATCATCTTTGGCTCAACAAACTAGCAACTCTATAAAGATTTTGAAGATATCATGCATTCCAAGTTCCAAATGAGTGCTATGGGAGAACTCACTTTCTTTTTAGGAGTGCAAGTACAACAAAAAGTTGATGGAATCTTCATCAACCAATCAAAATATGTGGAAACCATGTTCAAGAAGTTTCATTTTGCTAATTGTCAGTCTATCAGAACTCCTATTGATACCAAGATGAAGATTGGTCCAGATCCTGAAGGAAAATCAGTAGATCAGACTCATTACAGATTAATGATTGGATCACTTATGTATCTAACAACTAGTAGACCTGACATTATGTTTGGTGTATGTGATTGTGCAAGGTACCAAGCAGATCCTAAGGAATCACATGTGAATGCAGTCAAGAGGATATTCAGATATCTCAACGCCAAGCCTGCACTTGGATTATGGTATCCAAAGGAAGGAGATTTCAATCTCTATGCATACATTAAAAGTTATTATGGTGGATGCAACTTTAATAGGAAGTCCACATCTGGTGGTTATCAATTTCTTGGTCCCAAACTAGTCTCCTGGCAGTGCAAGAAGCAGACAAATGTGTCTGTTTCAACAGCAGAAGCTGAGTACATTGCAGCATCAGCCTGTTGCTCTCAAGTTCTCTGGATTCAAAACCAGATGCTTGATTATGGTTTTAACTTCTTGCACACACCAATTCATATTGACAACATAGTAGCAATGTTCATAACTAATAATCCAGTTCAAGACTTAAAAACTAAACATATTGAAAGTAGATATCACTTTTCAAGAGATTGTGCTGAAAAGGGGTTAATCAAATTGATACAGGTTCACACTGATAATCAATTAGCTGATTTATTCACTAAGGTATTAGATCCTAGCAGATTTTAATTCTTAGTTCAATCAATTGGCATGATTAACCTTGAGTAAAAACCAAATTCAACAAAAACATTCAAAAAGTCACAAAAGTACAAAAAGAAATTATCTTACTGAAGTACATGCTTTATATATGGAAATGATATAATTATAGTCGTTATATCATTCACTGTGCTTATTTATAAATCTGAAATGACTGACATTACTTATCTGATATGCAGGTAGGCTCAACTTGGAAAAGAAAACACATGCAGTGATGAACTAAAGCTTATATTCAACTATGAAGCTTTCATCTCAAAGTGTGTGTAAGTATTAGCATAGCTAATTATATGTGTGTAGCAACCTAAACACACCAGGTAATGATGTCCTATGAATCTCTTTTACTCACATCAGTTTTTCATTTGTTTTGCTGAGCAAAGACTTGGAAAAACAAGCACATAGTGCTGATGTCATGATCCATCAAGATTCCTAATGAGGAACACATCCAACTTGGATGAATCAATAAAATAAAATATATTCCAAGTGAATGCAACAAAAGAATCCAAAGAGATCACCTTACAAAGTGAAGTTAAAATAATCCCAATGTGGATCAAAATGATAAAAGGGTCAAAACAAAAGAATCCCAATGAGGATCAAGCAAAATGAGATTTCATATTTCAAGTGACCTAGTCAAGTAAGTTGTTAATGTTCTACCGTACATTGCATGAAGATGGTTGACCATACTATGTTTTTGAGTGTGAGGTACATGTTGAATACCAAATCAACTCAAAACATGATAAGATCACTAGCATTAAGATATTGACCAAGTATGAGTTTAAGAGGACAAACATACCTTCAATCAATATGTTCATGACCATGTCTGTTTTACTAACAATGGCTTGCACTTGTGAAAGGTAAGATTGATATGATCCCAAGAAAGGTATATCACTACTTCTTGTACAAATAAGAAAAACAAAAATCACAAAAATATTTTTCTCCTCAAAATTTTAACAAATCTTTAAAATTTCTATCCCTTATGGATATAAACTTTAGGGGGAGTAATTAAATTTTTGATCAATTTGTACAGTTATTTCCTTTCTTTAAAATTATAAAAATCGAAAAGAAGCATAAAAAAATCAAAAAAACTAACTGTGCTGGTGCAGAAGTTGTACCATAGTATCTCAGTTCTTGCAGACATCTTGAAGCACAAAAGTCCAAGATCAGTCAATAATAGGAAACTTGTATCACAATCTGATGCAGAGGTCAATCCAAGCAAGAATTGACAACCCAAGCAACATTCAAACCTTCATAAACAACAAAACAATAGACTCATCTTCATAACAGTTAAAAGCAAGAGACACAGCTTCATAAAGATCACGCATCAAATCAAAACAACCAAAACTATCCATAGCAGAAACATTAAGATTTGACAAGTTCAAAACTTAATGCAGGTAAGTGCATTGGTTAATGTGGGTGAAGGTAACCCAAGCACAAAACCAATGCAGGTATAGATTTGAGTTATGAAAATACAAGTGAAATTAATGCGGATACATTAACTCTACTGCGTTAGTCTCACTACAAATATTCACAGTTTTCAAGTATGAAAACTAATTCGGACAACTTTTGTTCATCCGTATTTGCTTTCACTCAGCCGCATTTCCCAAATAAGGATGAGATCAACACTTAAACTTGGTTGAATATTTGTGTCATTACAAATTACAAGTGTGCCTACACTCTTCTATCATCATGGTTGAAGTTCAAGAAATGCGGACAACTTTATTGTTCATCCACATTTGTTGAAGTAATACGGACCAACACATGCTCTTCCGCATTTGCTACAGTGTAGAAATGCAGAAAGAGTTAAGCATCCCCATTTGCTACAGTGCAAAAACGTATGCTATCTTAAACCATCAGCATTTGCTACAGTGTTAAAATGCTTGAACTTAAAACATCCGCATTTGCTACAGTAACAAAATGCAAACATCCGCATTTGCTACAGTAACAAAAGTTGACTGTTTTACTCGTCCGCATTTGCTATAGTAGTCGACCGCATTTGTTTATAACACTTGTAACTTTTGAAAAGGTCATTAAAAGGAGTTTTTAAACAGATCTTTACTAAGCATTTAATAATTTTCAAATTCTGAGTGACTTTAACGTGCGACGAGCGAAAACACCCTAAAGTTCTTCATCCATCATCATAATCATCAATACCATTCGGATTTTTGTGATTCACAAACATCGTTATGCTTCAATTTTGATTCTAATTAAACACAGTATCAAAATAAGGTGATTACAAGCAAAATCCATGAGATTCCCATCAAACTCAGTTGAACACAGAACCCTAGAAACATGAAACAATCACTAAAAACAACCACTAACCATGGATTAATTGACATTTTCGAACTCAATGACGCGAATGATCATGAAAATCAACATCAACAAGTGATTTTTTAAACCCTAGATTTGAGTAAGAATAGGGGATCATCAAACTAAGAATGTCGACTTCAAAACACATGGTTGAGTATGAAACGAGATTTTAATCAGAAAATAAACATCAAAATCAAAGATAATTCAAAATGAAATCAAACATGCATGACAAAATCAAGTTAGGTCAAATTGTATATGTAACAGTACCTTTGATTGTTTAATTTTGACCAACTAAACTCAAAATTGAAATAACTAGCTTAAGTTAATCAACGTAATTAATAATTTGATGTCAAAAAATAACACCTGTGCATCTTGTGCAAAAGCCTATGGCAAATCTCACTTGGAGCAAGGTCCATAAGGTGAGTGGATTTCTTGACCCTGAAGTCCCCGAAGCAGATGGACTTAGAGATATGATGAGATTCATCTCCACCATAAGGGTTGCTCATGCTATATTAGTGAGACCAGTCATTGATGAACACTTCCTAAGATCATTCTGGAGCACAGCTTAAGTAGTAGAGGTTGATGGTGTGAAGACACTATCTGGAAGGATATCTGCTGATCACACCCCTGACATCACTGAACAAACTGTGTGACAATGTCTACAGTTTGGTGATGATGCCAACACTCATCCAGAACTAGAAGATGTGAAAATCATGACCTTCTTTGCCAACATCGGCTATGAAGGAGGATATGAAGGAAAGCAAATCGTGAAGGGTTTGGTAGATCTAAAATGGAGATTCCTAATTCACATATTCTAGCACTATCTGTCCAAAAGAAAGACAGGATGGAATGATATTCTAGTGACTACCTCTTTAGCTATCTATGCTATATGCACCAACAGACCATTCAATATGTCTACTTATGTATTCATTGGTCTGGTGTCAAATGTGCAAGAAGGAAGAAGAAACATGTTCCTGATGTACCCCAGATTCCTCCAATGCCCCATTAATGAAGCATTTCCATAACTTTCCACTGTAGGACATGTAATGAACATTCCTCATTATAATGCCAAGTCCTACATGTACATAAAGAAGAAGGATCCTAGGAACTTCTATAGTAGAATCTTATTTCCACTACTTCCTTGGATGCTAGAGCAAATCCACCATAAAGAAGAATAAATGGACATTGCTCCTAATGAACAAGCTCCAGAAGAAGAAGAAGCAGCAGCTCATGATCAACAACCTGTTGATGAGCATGATGAAGAAGAAGCAGAGGAACAAAGGCCTGAGTGACCACATGTTGATGTAGGTGGTGATCTTTAATCAGGACCTTCTGTTTAAGAAGCAGAAATGGTATCACCTTATTTTGCATCACCTATTCAGTCTACCTACATGTCTCCACTTTAGTTTTATTCACTTCACATTTCACCCATAGCTGCTGAGCCTGTTGAGTCTGGAGAATTTACCAGCTGATCAGAGGACTCTGAATCATCTCCGGATGAGGAGGGTCATACTATGAGGATGCCTGTAAGACAAGTCCAATCAGAAGCAGGGCCCTCTGAAAGCTTTGCTGAATCAGGAATTAATATACCTGATGAAAAAGATGAAATGATTACAATGCCAATGTTGAAAGTACAAAGAATTGAAAAGTTGTTGAATAGAAGATCAGGAATAATTCAAGAGAAATTTCAAGAACTAAATGAGAAAGAAGAAGAAATAAAAGACATGAGAGCGAGACATGAGGCTGAATTAGCAAAGAAAGACAAAGAACTAGATTATATCAAGGCTGCTCTCCTTCAAGCTAAAGAAGAAATTAGTGGTCATGTTAACACTGTGACCATTCAAACCATTGCTATGGAAGATCAAGAAAGCATATTTGAGACACAATCCGAGCTAACCGTTGATCTTAGCAACCAAAATGAGATCTTACTAAAAAGGGTCTTAGAACTGGAAATGCTAATCAAGATCAAGGAGGAATTGGCTGAAGAACAAGAAACAAAAGATGATGAAGAAGAACAAAGATAAGTGTACAAGAAAAAGAACAAGAAATAGAAATAGAGACTGAGCCAAGTCTAGCTATGGTTGTCTATTCAAGTGACCCATTCGAAGAAACCACAGAGCAAGATTTTAAGCATCGAGATCTCATAAAAGAGTTAGATAGCTACTCTGCTGGAGACTTCATCATTCATGATGAGTTTTGGGATTTTGTTAAAAACCCAAGACCTCTAGCAGAACACTTAGTGGTGATTCCTCAAACTCCAGTACCATTGGAGAGAGAGTTGAGCTTGCAGATTGTTCCTGCCGTCACCCTATCAGTTGAGCAACAAAATCTCATCAGAAGACTAAGTGAAAGGATCAAAGAAAGTGAAGAAGCTACAGAAAAGCAAGCTACAGAACAAAGTCAAACACCTACTGAATTATTTGTGCTATCCTCATCCCGACCATTAGTACACACCTACTCAAGAAAAAGGAAGTACTTGGCTGAGAAGGCTAAAGAAAAAAGGCCAGTAAAGGAAGAACAGCCAGCTAAGAAGAAATAGAAAGATGATCTAAGAAGTTTAGCTGCTATAGCTAAATTTCTTGATGAGCATGAAAAGACCGAGGCAAAGTTGAAAGAAATGATTGATATCATTGACTTGGAGGAAGGAGAGATTGAAGGAGGATATCAGGTTGATGAACCTGTGATGAAAGATAGCTCTATGATGGCTGAAATTTCAGTTAATAGATGGTTGAAAAGGCTCAAACTAATGACCTGATGATCAATGCAATGTTTCTGATCAGTCATGGTTATGATGTTGACAAAGTGTTCGGGAAGACATATGAATCAATGGTTGAAGAATTGAGAAAGATGAATCAGCTTCTTGATCCAAATATGTGACTAAGTAAGAAAGAAAATTAGTCAAATCCCCAATCACATTCACCACCCTAACCATAAAACAGGCTGAGACCTCTAAAACTCCTTATCCTAATCCCTACACCATGTCTGACAGGGAAATGAAGGATTATCTTTGCAAGCAAGGGTATACAAAGAGAAAACTTGGTAACATGAACACCAGTTCTCTCAGAGCTGCAATTCTCCTGATGATCAATGAAAAGAAAGACAGATTAAAGAAACTAAAAGAGGAGATTATAGGAAGGAGACCCAGAACAAGGGTCATAGCTCAAGATATGCAGCTCACTAAGCAAGACCATGATGTCTTGGCACCCATTCTTAACCGAAATCCTGAATGGTTTACTGAACCCTCACAGTTGAAGCTTCAAGAAGGGTTAACCACTTCAGAGATGATTCAGGGTGTATCGGCTCTAGAGGGAAAGACTGATATCAAAATCATTGCCTAGAAGTACGATAGTCACTGGAATATGTTTATGATTAAGAGGATCTCAGGGTTGGTCCAATTCTTCATAGAGTACTCTTCTCTGGAGAACTCCCTGCAGATTCATGATTTGAAAGAGCTTGCTGAGCTTGAATTAATCAATCACAAAGCAATGTACAGTGGTTATGAGTTTGAAGAAATTCTGAGAATGTTCAAAAGGACAAAGAACTTCAACTCGTTAAAGGTAGTTTGTTTGAGAAAAGATAAATCTTTCCAAACCCCCATGGAGAAGAAAAAGAAAGCCAAAAGGAATGAAGAGTTGGTATTTCCTGAGCTAAATGTTAAACCAACTGAATCCTTGAAAAGCAAGATGGTTGCCAGCACCCAAACTTCCATGCAAATCTATAATGTCTTTTATGATGAAAAGACATATGAGTTGGTGATTAAACGAAAGTGGGGAGGTAAAGAAGGTGCTAAAATCTGATTGTTCAGGGGATATGAAGTAAGACTGCTTGATGAGTCTTACATCCACTACATCTACTCAAGATACTTCAGGGAAATATCCAACAAGTTGGGAGAAGCAGATATACATTTCTTCCTGAAGTGTATCAAGATCTTGAAGATGGCTAATGACCGAATCAGGCATAAGAGAGAACAAAGGAAGAAGAAGAAGACAACTCTCAATCTGGGTAGTATAGTGAAACTAGAGGTTGATGCTGATGCGACACTTCTAATTCACAGAGATGGATAGTCCACTGTTGGTGTATGGGAACCCATATCACTGAAGAAGATGCCCATTGAAGCAATTCGCACCATGAGCCAAATGACCATTCACGTACTGAGTAGAGACGGGATGAACAAGGCAAGAGACTCCTCCAACATGATCAAGTCCATCCTAAACCCATATCTTCCAGACCCAGTCATAGCTCCATAATCACCAGTCAAAGCAACAGCTGAAGATCTAGCAAAATCTTCACAACCTCGTCCACCATCAAAACCTTGAAGTACATAGGTTGTATAATCCTTAGGGGGAGTATTGTTGGACCCTGAAAGGATCATACATGCCAATTCAAGTGATGGGTGATGGTTGTTCTGTTGGTATTCTCCCATAAGTCCAAGAAGGCATGCTGGAGAAAGACCAAGTGTTGGGTATCCGCATTTGTCTATGCGGGTGACCAAGGAACAACTATTTGTTCTTTGGCATAAACAAATACGGATAGCCAATGAACAAATGCTGCAAGTATTTGTTCAGCCACGTTGGTTAATGCGGATGCATTAGAACAAATGATGTCAAGTACTTGTTCATCCGCATTAGTCAATACGGATGCATAAGAAGAAATGTTGATGTGTTTGTTTATCCACATTAGTTAATGCTGATGACCAAACACTTAATGTTGATAAAGAATAAAGAAATGCTGATGAAGCCAAGACATGCGCATTAGTTAATGCGGACGTTCTACAACCAATGCGGATGAAGAAACTTTTGCACTTAGACTAGTAATCTGTCAAGGGTAATTTAGTCTTTTTGTACAGGCTTTATGTTAGCCTACAAATAGAATAGAATACACATTTTATGTAAGTTTTTTTCCCAAGTTTGTCATATGTACTGTCATTGACTAAACCTTGTACCCAAGTTTCGATGTTTTAAGGTTATCTTTTCACTGTTTAAGAAACCCTAAAATATTCCGAAACTTGTTTGTTCTACAATCAATACACATGCATTTAGGAGTATTTTTACTACAGTTAATGTACTCTGATTTGGTATTTCCACTACTTAATCACTGACTCAATCTACATATTTGATCCATGTTGACTCATACTCAGTAGAGAATATCATTCTCTGACCAAAAACACCAGTCAAATCAAAGTTTAGAATTATGACCTCAGGGTCAGTTATTACATTCTCCCACTGTTTAGAAAATTTCATCCCAAAATATAGCTTCGATTAGATTTCCGAACGGGTGGGTTTGAAGAGGTGCGGATATTCCTTCCTCATTTCATCTTCACATTCCTTAGTGAACTTAGGTCCTCGCTTGGAGTTCCATCTTACCTTCACCTTGGGTATACGACTTCGTCTAAGCTTCTTGACCAGTCGATCGATAATCTCTATAGGTTCTTCTACAATGTTCAACTTATTATTGATTTTTACTTCCTTCAATGGAAATTCTAAGACTTTGTCCACTAGACATTTCTTTAGAGTTGACACATTAAAGGTGTCATGTATGTAGCTCAACTATTGAAATAGCCTTAGCTAATATGCTACTGGTCCAACTCTTGCCAATTCTTTGAAGGTCCAATATATATTGGGTTAGCTTGCCCTTCTTGTCAAATCTCACAGCTCCTTTCCATGGTGCAACCTTTAGCATCACTCTTTCACCTACTTGGAATTCCTGGGGTTTTCATCTTTTGTCAGCATATTTCTTTTGACCATCTGTGGATGTTCTCAGTCGCTCCTTAATCTTAATTATTTTATCGGTGGTTTTCATTATGATGTCAGGTCCCATCTCTTAGCTATCACTAATCTTATTCTAACTTAATGATGATCAACATTTCCTACCGTATAGAGCCTCATACAGGGCTACTATTATACTTGCATGGTAACTATTATTATAGGAGAACTCCACTAGAGGAAGGTGGTTATCCCAGCTTCCACCAAAGTCAATCACACAAGCTCCTAGCATGTCTTCCAAAGTCTGAATAGTTTTTTCACTTTGTCCATCGGTTTGAGGGTGATATGAGGTGCTTAAGTCAAGACGGGTCCTCAGAGCCTGTTAGAGAGATCTCTAAAATCGCAACGTGAAGCGACTATCGCGGTATGATATAATCAAAAGTGGCACTCCATGCCGGGTTACAATTTCATCAATGTATAGTTGGGTTAACTTTGACAAATCGTAGTCCTCTCGAATTGGTAAGAAGTGGGCTAATTTGGTAAGCCTCCATGATTACCCAAATAACATCATGTCCATGAAAGGTTTTTGGCAATTTTATAATGAAATCCATGGTGATGTTATCCCATTTCTAATCAGGGATCTCAGGTTGTTGTAAACTTCCCGATGGTTTTTGATTTATGGGCTTTACCATTTCACACGTAAGACATATCCCCATATAGGTGGCAATTGATTTCTTATTTTCGGGCCACCATAACAGTGTCTTTATGTCTTGATACATCTTGTCGCTTCCTAGGTGAATCGAGTATCTAGATTTGTGGGCTACATCTAAAATTACCTCTTGAAGTCCTCCATTCTTTGGTACCCATGCTCTTCCCTCGTACTTGTATAACCCATCATTGCTCACCTCCAAACGCTTTTCCATACCCGTTAACAACTCATCAGCTAGTTTATCCCCTTTCAAAGCTTCCTCTTGTGCTCCTTTCAGACTAGTGACAAGGTTAGTATACACGCTCATCCTTAAGGTGCGAACACAAAAAGGTTTCTCCATTTCTTTTCTACTCAGGGCATCCACCACTACATTTGCCTTGTCGGGATGGTAATGGATCTCATATTTGTAATCGCTTAGCAACGCCACCCATCTTCTCTAGTGCATGTTCAACATCTTTTGATTAAGAATGTGTTGCAGGCTTTTGTGATCGGTATAGATAACACACTTAGTACCATAAAGGTAGTGTCTCCATATTTTGAGTGCGAACATCACGACAGCGAACTCTAAATCATGTGTTATGTAATTTCTTTCATGCTCGTTCAGCAATCTGGACGCGTAGGTGATCACCTTATCTTGCTGCATTAGCACACATCCAAATCCCTGATGCGAGGCGTCATAATAGACCATGAAGTCCTCAGTTCCTTCTGGTAGGGCAAGGATAGGTGCGCTGTATAGTTTTTCCTTTAACATATTAAAGGCTTTATCTTGTTCCTTTCCCTACTTAAAAGTTACATCCTTCTTGGTCAAAGTGGTTAGTGGCTATGCAGTTCGTGAGAAGTCTTTGATAAACCTCCTGTAATAACCAGCCAAACCAAGGAATTGTTTGATCTCGGTAGGAGTTTTTGGGATTTTCCAATTCTTGATGTCCTCTATTTTTACTGGGTCTACTTGAATTCCAGCCTTATTCACTACATTCCCAAGAAACTGGATTTCACGCATCAAAAACTTGCATTTGGAGAACTTTGCATATAATTGCTCGTTCTTGAGTAGCTTAAGATTTTGTCAGAGATGCTTCTCATGTTCTCCTTTGCTTCGGGAGTAGATCAAGATATCATCAATAAATACTATCACAAACTTGTCTAGATATGGTTGGCATACATGGTTCATGAGATTCATAAATGCAACTGGCGTAGTCAGTCTGAAAGGCATGACTAGGTACTCATAGTGTCCATACCTAGTTCTAGAGGCTGTTTTGGGGATGTATTCTTCCTTTATCTTTAGTTAGTGGTATCCCGATATTAAGTCTATCTTGGAGAAATAGATGACTCCTTGCAACTAATCGAATATTTCATCAATTCTAGGAAGAGGATAACTATTCTTTATGGTAAGCTTATTCAGTTCCCGATAGTAGATGCACATTCATAGTGTTCCATCCTTCTTTTTAACAAATAGAACCGGAGCACCCCCATGGTGAAACACTTGGTTGTATAAACCCTTTATCAACAACTCTTGGATTTGTAGCATTAGCTCCTTCATCTCAGGCAGAGCGAGTCGGTAAGGTGCTTTGGCCATTGGCGCGGCACCAGGTACTAAATCTATTTGTAACTCAACTTCTCGGGTTGGAGGGAGTCCCAATAAGTCTTCGCGGAATATTTCCGAGTACTCAGACACCACAAGTATATATTCAATTTTCTGTTCTCCTCTTGCTTTCATCATGTAAATTATAAACAATATGTGTCCTTTCTTTAGGCTCTTAATAGGCTTCAGGTGGGATATCATGGGGCATAGCGGGTGGTTCCTCTCACCGTAGACCACTAACATCTCCCCATCAGCTAAGGGTATTTTAAGTAAACGCTCATCACACACGATTCCAGCCTTATTCCTAGCCAACCAATCCATCCCTACTACCACATCAAAACCTCCTAACTTTATAGGCACTAAGTCTATATTAAATGAACTACCCTCTAGGATCATTTTGCAATCTTTGATGATTTCGTTAGTTTCTATTACATTACCATTAGCTAATTGTACAGCAGATGCATCGGTTAAGGTGCAAGCTGCCAAATCAATCAAAGGCCTAAAGGTAGAAGAAACAAAACTAGCAGTTGCTCCAGTATCAAAGAGAATATTAGTAGGGTGGTTGTTTATGAGAAACTAACCGTTAACCATATCGGGTTCCTTACGAGCACCGTTCGGATCCATCACGAACGCTCTTCCCCTGGGTTTGTTTGGTCTGGAATCCTTATCCCTTGCTAGCTTAGGACACTTATTCCTTATGTGCCCTGGATCTCCGCACTCATAACATTGATTTCCAGGTTCACAAGTACAGTCCTTAATCTAATAACCCCGTTTACACCTAAATCAAGACATGGGATTGCACTCCCGTTGGTGGTGTAGTTTGCACTTGTTGCAAAAGGGGCTTGTGCCTAGGTATAACCTCCGAGCCTTTCCACAATAATCATTACGCCTTACACTTTCACCAGATCTTTTACTTGAGCTACTACAGCTGTCGACCACCTTCCTAGCATCAAACCGCTTCCTTTTGTCATCCACCGCCTTCCTCTTGTCCTCGGTTTTTTTTTTTGAAAATTCAACTAGTCAAACATATTGAACATGAACTTTGAAAGAACAATATTTAATATGAAGAGGTTGATTTCTCCAAGGATCTTTGCAAATCTCTCACAAATCAACAAACACTAACCATGGTGCGGAAACCCATGATTAATGTGTATGATTTCAGTGTATGTGTGTGTGTGTTTATGTGTGTGTGATTGTGTGTTAGAATGCACGAGAATAAACTGCTTGTTTGATTGATAATTTGTTCAAAAGCTTATAAAGGATTAGGGTAGAGTGTTATTTATAGCCTATACACAAAAGCAATATACAATTACTAATCTACCCTTATATAAATGAAATTACATAAAAATTAATCCTAAGTCTATAAGTCATCCGGTGTGGGAATAAGTCATCCACTGTGGAGAATTACTTATCCCCTGTGGATCTTGTTTCTTCATCTGCTATGGTGAAGATGCTCATCTGCTGTGAAGTACTTCATCCTCTGTGAAGAAGTTCTTCATCCGTTGTGGGACTAGTTCTTCATCCACTGTGGATTACTTCATCCGCTGTGGATTTCTTCATCCGCATTGGGTGCCTTCATCCAATGTGGACTTCTTCATCCGCATTGGTTGACTTCATCCGCATTGGTTGACTTCATCCGCATTGGGTGACTTAGCAAAATTTCATTATCTATAAAATCTGAAAAAGAAATTTACACATATGTTAGTGATTATTATGAATGTTAATGATGTTACTGTGTTTCTAATTTATGATTTGTGTGTTAAAACATATTTGGTTGATTGTTTGATAATGGCAAGCATCACACTTTCTTCCATTAATTCTTAATGCACTTTGTTGAGTCCAACAGTACTCCCCCTAAGTATGATGTTGCCATTGATTGATGATTGTTTTGTTTGTTAATTATGTGTGTGTGTTAATTTTGTTTTGTTTAATATAAGGAGTCTAACAGTACTCCCCCTAAACATCATGTACATTTTGTTTTCTATTTTATATTAATGATGTTAATGTGTGTGTTTCGTTTATATGTTTTGTATGATTGTTGTTTGTATGTTTCTTTGTATGTTTAATAGTATTGTCTTTGTTTTTTTCTTTTGTTTGTTATGCATGATTTATTGTTTGTTATGAATGATTGTTTATTCTTGTGTATATTGATTGATTACAAGTGTAGCACTTGTCTGTGTTGGTTAATTGATTGTTTATAAGATTGCACAAGTGTAATCTTACCTGTATAATTGTTTGAATTGTTTGTTTACATGTATGATTGATTGTTTGAATGTTTGTGTTGTTTGTTCATATGTATGTTTGATTGATTGAATGTTTGTCATTATAATTACATTGTGTAATTAAATTGATTGATTGTTTGTATGTTTGTTTGTGCATGATTACATGAGTTTATTTCTATAACACATGTTTGAAATGACTGATTTTAGTTGTATGATTACACGTGTTAAATTAGCACAAGTAATGTGAATGATTATGTGTGATCATGTATGTATTAGTGTACGAATGTATGTTTGCATGAATGTCATGTGTTTATATCAACAAGACATGAATGTTTGTTTGAATCCATGTGTATGTTATAAAACACATGTGTGCATGCTTGTATGTTTGTCATATGCATAAAATCATGTGACATTATGATTGTTTGTTCATAAGAGAATAAGATCACTTATATGCATGATTGAATGATTGTATGATTATCATATGTATAATAACATATGTATGCATGATTGTATGATTGAATGATAAAATACTAATTATAAAGAAGGATATGTATTGGTTGTTTGTTCTGCTAGTGATGATAAAAAACCTCAGGAGTGAAATGGTCCAGCTTCTTTTGACTGTTTCTTTGCCTCCTCCATAGCCTTGAGAGTGTCATTTATGTATTTCTCTATGGTTTGGTCGGCTTCAGCTTCCTTCATTTGTTCTTTCAGAGTTGTGACCTTGAATGCATTTCCGCAATTGACTATGTGTTCCATAAAATAGTCAACAACACTCTTTTGATCATCATATTTGAAATCTACCTTTAAATGAATAAGCTGTTCCAATGTTGATTTGTCAAGACTTTGCACATCAATGTTGCTAACCAGTGTGGTTACAACATGATTACCCTTCAAAATCTCTAAATTGTTGTTCTCAGATATTCTCATTCCTGTTATCCCTTTTATGTGTGTTAGGGGTTGCAAATTTGTTTCCAACCTTTGTTTCAATGCAACATTTACATACACAGTGCCCAAAATTCTTAGCATGTGTATGAAATAGCAGCAATCTCCCTTACATAACACATCTTCAATGTCTAGGAATGTCTTGGTCTTCAGAAATAAGACATATGATGGATGAAGCAGCTTTATCTCTATAGGATCAAAGAGTCTTATGACAGCTGCTTCTTTTCATTTAAACTTTCTCTCCAACACCACTTCAAAGTGAGTTTCATCATAGTACCATCTGGTAATTGGATGCTGGTATTGATTGCCATCTATCTTCTTCATGATTAGATTTAAGTCAGATGGCCTTAAAGGGTAACCAAACCTTTCAAGAATGTCAGGATCACTTTAAGAAAAAGATTCTTCCCTTACTTCCTTTTGTTTTCTTGTTAATGCATGTTCTCTTCTATGCTTGGCAATGTGTAGTTTATCTTCTCTATCAGCTTTAGCTTTCATTTCATGACGATGTCTGTTTGTGTAAGCTCTCATTATATGAGAGAAATCTGCTCCCTTGGGATTGTTTGTATGATTGACCATCCTCAATTGCATCAGGTCCAATCTATCTTCATAGCTTAATGATTCCAGTTGGGATATGTATGATAAGTACTGGACAAGTCCAGATACTCGCTTGATTAGGACAGCATCCCAGATTTCATCATATTTCCATGCCACTATCTTTCTTTCATTGGCATCCACAGTGAGTGTGATTTTGTCATACAGCTTGACAAAATTTGTCTTCTCATTTATCATCTCCTAAACCTCATTACCTTCAGGCCATAGCCTATGAGGCATGAATTGTCTTGGTTCTTCTATTTCATGAAGTTTAGGAGGAGCTTGATGATAAGTAGATAGAGAAGATGCAGGGTGAGGTCTGAAGACCTATGGCTTAAGAGCATTTGCTAACATGTTTTTGTATATCTCTTTTACCATCTCTTTCATTTGAGATACTGTTCTCCCTGCATATGACCTATAAGTGGTTCTTGTATAACTCAACCAGCTTTTCACCTAGGAGTAATTTATCTTCCTTATTTGAGGATCTTTAGGAAGATTCTTTTCAAGCTCTTGTTTTTCTTTAATTTCTTTGTATCTCCTGTATGTTTCTCTTGTTCATTTTGCTAACCTCTTGAAAGTCTTTGAGCAAGTCTTTAACCTCAGACAGCTTAAGATGTATGAATGAGTCATAAGGGAATCCTCGGGTTGTTAGTTCTATTCCCATCAAGGTTTGAGGATCATCTGTGAAAAGCTCTTGGATGTTTTGCACGATCTCATCTTCATCCCTTTCTTCTTCTTCCTCATCAGAATCACTTAAGATAATGATGGAAGCTTGTTGTTGTTCAAAGGATTGATCTATATCCCCCTCTTCTAGTGTAGATGCTTTAGATGATGGTTGTAGAGCATCTAACTCAACAGGTTCAGTCTTAACTTTTAGAAGCTTAAACGGAGGAGATTCGGGTTTTTCTTGTTCACCCTCTGGTTGTTTTCCTTTGAGTAAAGAGGCTAAATACAACCTCTTCTTTTTTTTTCATAAGTTCTGAAAGGAATTTCAGATGATGATGAAGCTTGATCCTTGGATGAATCTTTCAAAGATTCACCAAATTGTTTGATTAACTCCTTTTGTTTGTCTGTTAGAGGATCATAAGGAACAATTCTTGTTTCATGAGAAATTGGATTAGGAGTGTGAAAGTGTTGTCTCAAGATGGGTGAGTAGTGTATGTTCTCATAAGGATTAGCATCACTGAACAACTGATCCATTGTGTTTGATTCTTCAGGAATGATCAGTGCTAGTTCTGGTTGTTTAGTTTCTTGTTGATTTGTTTCTGCTTCATTATCTAATTCCTTAGAATGACTCAGATCTTCAATAAGATCCACTAAATGTTCTTCCTCATTCAGCTGAGTGTCCTTGTATTCAAGCTCTCTGTTTAATCTTTGAATTTCTTCAGATTGAGCTTCTATGATCTTTTTCAATTCATCAACCTCCTGTTCTTTAGTTATTGGCTGATTGCCCCAGTAGTCAGTCTCAGCTTTAGCAACAAGGAGTTCGTTGTCTTTCTCCTTTAATTTCTTCTTTGTGTGACTAAGCTGTTGTTCCACAAACTTCACAATCAGCTTTTGTGCATTATGATCTTACTCAAGCTTTTCAATCTCCTTGTCTTTCTCTTTTAGCTTTTCTTTTAACTTCTTAGCTCTTTGATTGGATCTTTCAATGAGTTTGTTATACTCAGTGAAAAGAAAGACTTTGGAGTGCTTAATGTCTTCTTCTGTGAGCATCTCACTGCTTGGTCCAACATGCTTAGTAGCAGTAGTTGCTTGTTTAGATTCAAGTTCAGGAGATGAAGTTCCAACATCTTCATTCTCATCTATTTGTTGTGCAAGTGATGTATCTATATTTCTTAAAAGAGATGAAAGTGTTTGCTGATTAGAGATGTTTAGGCTGTGTGATGGAGAGGGAAAATGTATTTGCTGAGGACTGAATGATTGAGGGCTGAATGGTTATGGGCTGAATGATTATGTTTGTTGGGGCTTAGAGGTTGTTATGGTGATATTGGTTGTTCTTGATGTATGTTTTGGGCTTGGATGAATGGTAGTTGTTCTATGATAGGTTTAGGCATGATTGGTTGTTGTTGAA
>BJCO01815617.1:0-12874 GCA_018326465.1 Flaveria floridana
TTCACTTGTCCAATGCCCTCGTTTCCGATTCGTTTTCCATTCCTTCCTGCATCCAGGCACCTACAAATGACAATTAACGAAAACATTAACTTATTCTAATTAAATTAAACACAATAGACGTATAAAGACTCAAAATCCGACTCTAAGAACATATGTGTTTTGCAACACATCAACAACCTAAAGGATTTTTTATGCCTTCTAATGCGAATAAAGTTTGTAAGTTGATATAATCTTTATATGGTCTGAAGCAAGCACCAAAACAGTGGTATCAAAAGTTTGATGATGTTGTGTTGTCTAATGGTTTTGTGCTAAACCAAGCAGACAAGTGAGTATATAGAGATTTTGATACTTTTGGTAAAGGTGTTAAAATTTTCTTATATGTAAATGACATGTTAGCCTTTGGTACTGACCAAAGTCAAGTTGATAAAACTAAGGAATTCTTGTCATCTATGTTTGCTATGAAAGACATGGGGGAGGTTGTAGTTATCCTTGGTATAAAGATGAAACATGAGAACAATTGTACTTTAATTTCTCAATCTTATTATATTAAGAAAATTTTGAAAAAATTTAACTTCAAAGATTATTCTCATGTAAGCACTCCTATAGATCCTAATCTCAAGCTTTGACCTAATAAAGGTATTGCAATTTACAAATTGAATACTTAAAAGCCATTTGGAATGCCATCATATTCTGAGATCAAGATGAACATCTTCCTTAAGTCTTCAAGATTGAGGTTTAGAACTTCTAGCTCAGTCATAAAGAAGGACTTGGACTTATTATTTCTTTCAATGAAGAAAGTCTCAGTCTTCATGTCATATCCCTATTTATCTATGGTTGTATTATTACTTTTTGTGTCTTCCTCTTCCTCATATTCTAAGATTGTTTCTTATTTCTTAAGATTGTCCTATCCTTATCTTATTCTTTCGGCAATAGTGGTGATGATCACTTCATATGCTGAAACATCAGACACGCTTTGTGTTGGAGATTCAACTATTTGAAGAGCTTGTTGGATTATTGGTGAAACCTACTTAGTGGTTTGATCAGTACGAATAGTGGAAAGAGATAATTGTGTTTATTGAGTGATGGGTGTAGGATTGGCAGATAGGGTGACTTAGCATCTTTAGACTCTTTCATTTTTTTATTCAGAAGGTTGCCTTGAACTTTCTAGGTAATACTTGTAGATTCTCATCAACACATTCTCTACTTCCTTTGCCTTAGAATCATTGCTTCTGTTCCTTAGCCTCTGTCTTGTTAGGTCAACTATCTTAAATCTGTTAAAGTAGACCAATTAATTCCTTAAGTAAGCTAACCTTCTAGTTTCTAATCTGGTGATAAAGTATGTGTCTTTCATCTCATCATATTCCCACTCCACTATTGGATCATATACTGATAGTGGAGTTTCAGGGATATCCTCACCAGATTCAGGCTTGACTAAGGATAGTACCTTCTGAAGTAGCATCTTAGACTTGTCATTTCTACATCCAAAGATGCTAAGGTACTCAAACATTTGCTCTAAGATGCTAATGGACAGATTAATTACTTTATTCTCATCGTTATAGTATATGATCTCACCATTTTCCTTCTTGATATCAAATTTCTGCATTTGAGACACATACCCAGCACTCAATAATTTAGTTCCTTTATGTATATTCTCTTCCACCTATGGGTCAATAACCCTTGCCTTTACCATTCTTTTATGAACAATCTTCCATTTGGCAAGGGCTGATGAGATTGGCTGATTGTCATCAAAGGTAGTGGAGTCAGAATCAAGAGATGTTGGAGACTCAGTCGGTAGATGGGAAAACCTTAGGACAATTTTCTTGGTACCTGGTTCTCGTCTTTCCCATTTCTCCTTGGCTATTTCATACCATGGTCACTCTCTAGCTACAACCTTCTTCGTGATTTCTCTAATGTTCAGATAAAGAGTAGACATACACATTAGTCCTACTTGTTTAACAGAGAAACCATAGAGCTTTAAAAACATCTACATTTGTTGTTGGTCTTTAATCTCTTGTTTCACTTTGTTCTGCTTGTTTTCTCTCTGACTCAACCCTTTTCTTTCTTGCTTACTCTACTTATTTCTTCATTTTAGCATGAGTTACAACTATCATCTTAGATCTCATATCAACAAAGCTCCATTCAAAGACCTCATTGAAGTAGAATACCTTCGACTTGAGTTGAGATGCTACGAGACTTCTTTCTTGATCTTTTATCTATTTTTTCTGAGAGAAGGACTTATGTGTAAATTTGGTAGTTGTTGGTACCAAAGCTTACTGAGCAGTTTTCCTTTGAGTGCTTTTGACAGTTGGACTAGATAACTTAGATGGCATTCTCTTGCCAACCTTGGCCTTTGGTTTGGGTGGAGCTTTTGGGGTGATCCAATAGGTTCTCCATCAAAGTTGTATCTTCTTCTTCATGCAGCTCTAGATTCTTTTTCACCTTAGATTAAGGTAATGATATTCTTCCTTATGGAAGATTCTTGAGCTCTTCCAGCATGAAGTTTTATAAGTTAATCTTCAACCTCTTATGAGAAAAGCTCCACCTTCTTTGTTATAAGGAATATGGCCTTGTTATTCTAAGACTCAATTCTCAATTTCAACTTCCTCTTTTGCAGACATAGATCTCTTACCCTTGTTAGAAGTAGAGATTACAGTAGGTCTGCCTACTAAAGGTCCAATAGATACACCTGATGCCTCACCAGTTGACTTGGGATCATTGGCACTTTTCTAAGCTCTTTTAGCATCCTTGGCGACTTCTAGACCATATGTTTCCACATTCACCTCAGAGCTAACTGTAGTTTTAGTTTCAACATTCGTTTGACCAAATATCATCTTAGCTGATTTTTTGAGTTCAGACTCAGGTGTGTCCTTGTGTTGTTTATGAAGTAGAGTTGGTTTAGTTTCAAGAGTCACCCCCATGTCTTTCCATATCATCTTCCATATTTTGGGTTCCTCTTATATAAACCACCATTCTTCAGCAGATTCATTAGCCGAGAGACCTCTTGTCTGGCTGTTTTGATAATTGCATCAGATATGCTCAGCACTTCTGCAGCTTTCAAAAGCCCTTTTAGTAGTGGTGCCTTTACTTTATATGATGTATTGGGAGAGTCTTCAAGTCCTAACATAAGTTTTCTATTTGATGATTCTTCATTAAATCTTTTTCTATTGCGAGAAAACAACGAAGATGAGTTAGATCTTTTTATTGCAGCCATTCTCCTCTTCCCAAGTTTAACCTTTTGGTTCATCCTACTAATTACCCTTCATACCTCTATCTCCTTCTCTTCTGAGCCGTCATAGCCATACCTATCCAGATGCTCATTTAGTTTGGCCTCAGCTTCAAATGGATGCTTATAATCTTTAATACCTTTGGTAGAGAAATAGATTAGTTCTGCAGATTGTACAACTTGATCAACCAATCCCTAATGGACGTCTTCAGCTTCTTTGGGATCATCTTCCCACTTTTTGGTAGCATCATCTGAGATTCCATATGACAATAAATTGGTAAAGGAAGGTACATCCAAAGGTTCATGTGGTGCTTATGGAACTTGGAGGGTTATGATAATGGGTTTTTAAATGCCAATGGTCTCTGGTAGTGATTCAACTTTTTATTCAAGATCCGTTACCCTTGATGCTAGCTACTGAAGAATTATAAGTCACTGTTCTAGTGAAGTAACTATTGTAGCATGATGTTGGAGAGTCCTGAGTTAAGCTTCTACCCTAGTGACTCTATTTTCCGCATCCTTCAGCGGACAGTTCTCGGATTCAAGAATTGTGGTTCTTTTAGCATAACCTTAAAGTCTTGCATTTTCTACTTGTAAGGCATTGAGTTTTTAAGCAATCTCAAGGTTATGAGCCATTAATTCATTTATTTTTTCCTTGAACTTAGTTTATGTATGACTGACACCTTTAGCTTGGTTGATACCTGAGTTTCCAGTCTTGCCTTTTTGAGTAGAGGTGATTTAGGGGCCTTCATATTCTCAATAAAGGATAGGAACTTGCTTCTTTGTTGACACTTTAGGCTTTAAAGTGTAAGGCGTAGAATAAATGGTGGAGGGTGTAACCATGCTATCATCCTGAGGCTTAGTGACCTCAAGAATATGTGTAAACAAGTGTGTGACTTTTCCTGAAAATGATTTATGAGTTGCCTTGAACTTCAAGAAAATATTTTTTTAAAGTTCCTAAGGCATGTATAACTCCTTTATTTTATGTTTGTTACTCAGTTCTTTATTTAAGATCAGTTGAATGAACCTTGGGTACATTAAAAACTTAATTTTCTAAGCAGCAGCTACATTCTTACAAAGTATTTTATTGTAAATCTACTGTTAAACAAGCCCATGGATATCTCCTTCTTGTTAGTCAAGCAATGTAAGAGGCCCATGGATATCCCATTCCAATAGAACTTGATCCCATCCACCCTACTTGTTAGACAAGCAATGTAAGAAGATACGAAGGATAATTCTCTAATTGTGATATACCATTGATTTGAAGAAGTTGGATGTTGGGAGGCGTCCTTCATATCCCATCTCCTTAAAAGCGGCACTCACCACCTCTTTGGAGAAAGAAGATACACCATTTTCATCATTAAATTTGAGATGTTGATAAATTGATGAGCAAGAGATGGTGATCTTCTTTACTTGCACCATTGACAAAGTACATTGGTTCCATGCTCTCTTTGAATAGAGCATGTAACCTAAAATTGTTTGATATGTGGTGCACAAATCACAGGATAGATTGTGACTACAAAAGCATAGTTTCTATTAATGAGAAAATTTTGAACAGGGTCATAGTCACTAATGGGTTCAAGTGTTGCAGCTATGTTGTGATTTGGTTGGAATTATAGGTTAAGAAAGGCTAATTGGAAATATTTAGTAGGATGAATGTTTTTGAATCTTTTTTATCTTAAGTGAATGTAGAAGATGACAATGGTGGGGAAAAGTTCAGATTTACAGTTTGTGGATAATATATATTAGGATTGTTTTAAATTTTTTATCACAGTAGCTTTAAATCTGACGGATTGTGATGATGGAACAGTCTTTTCAAGAAACTACAACGGTGCCACTACATATCGGTAGATAACAATAGGTTCTACCAGTTCTTTAAAAGACATGTGCGGAAGCCTTTCTGTCTGCCGAATTGCGAAAATCGGCAGATACCAACTTTTATCCATTTTTAAATCATTTTCAAAATTTTTATTAGATCTCATTATGTAAATTATTTAATTATTCAAAGTTCGTCATCCTAATAGCAAATACAATATATTTAAACCTTGTTTCATCAAATGACTTTATGAAAAGATCTGCATATTGTTTATTTCTATGCACCTTAATTAATTTAATGATTTTTTTTCTCCACAATCTCTAAAAAAATGATACTGATGTCAATGTGTTTTATCTTTGATTGCTGAACCGGATTGTTGGTCATTGAGATGGCGTTGTTGTTTTCAATGTGAGTTGGAGTATTCATAAATGTTACCCCACAATCTCTAACTTGAGTTTAAACCATAGCACCTGAGTAAAGCAACTGGATGCAGTAATGTATTTAGGTTTAGCAGTTGATTTAGACACACAGGTTTGCCTCTTGCATTGCTATGAATTCAATCTTAACCCCTAGAAATTGTGTCACAGCATGAGATCAAGGAGGGTAGGACATCACAGACTAGCAAAATACGTGGGAGTGGAAACTAACCATCTCAAGAGAGCACATGGAGAGAAATCACATAGCATTACATTTAGCTAAATTATCCAGGATGTATAAGTCTAGCCTAAAACATAAGGTAAAAGCCTATTACACAATATTTAAAAGTTCAACATGTAGTGAATCAAATTGTCCAAAATGCTTTAAAACGAGTAATGCCATAAGAATTCATGAAACTAGGTCATCCATACATATTTCTCCAACAAAACCAAGCACCCATTAAAGATTACCTGAAACATGCTCAAAAAGGCGTTGGGTCAACTATAAAGTCAGTGCATTTAAGTGCTTAAAGTTTAAAAAAACAAAAGGACCCTTAAGAATCCAAAGGTTAATTAAAAAAACATAAGTATCATTGTTGTGGAGGTCAGTTCCCTAATTCTGAGCTTCAGTTCCCTTCTTAGGGAGCGTCTTGAATACATCCCTAATTATGAGCTTCATGTTATTCCTACCAAGAAACATATCAGATAAGGGCATCCCGATTGGATTAAATGGGATGACAATTTCACATTTCAAATCTATAAAATCAAAAATTTTGATCTATCACATAGCGTAATATGCTAGGTCTTTTAATTTGTTAAGAGGTTTATCTAAAAGATTCACAATATGGTTCATCCCAAAACAGTATTAAAAGGAAACACTAAACTTACCTTAGGGTTAAACAACGGTTTCTTCGAGCACAGAAAAGGTTTAAGTCCTAGCACCTTATCATCAGGATACAAGTAGTAAGTTATATGCTCTTAGACTATTGTGGGTAAGTAAGGTTATATTGGAAAGGCTGATGCAACCAAAGCAACCAAAGAGCTTCTAGCGTGCATGAACTGATGTACAAGGTAGAAGTTACTTCGGAAGTTTTACACTCTTCATAGAAAAACATTTTAAGTGTAAAATCTTCCAAATCCAAAGAACAAATCTTCCGAAGTCAAAGATGAAGTCTTTCGAAGCTTCAAAGACAAAGTCTTCCGAAGCTTCAAAGACAAAGTCTTCCAAAGCCAATGAAGTGAAGACTAATTTCTTCCGAAGATAGAGAAGACATGCTTTCTCTAATCAACTTTTGCATAATGTTTACCCACATTCCGCTGAGACTCTGATGACTCACCAACTTGTATAAGTGGGTGAAAAGGTCCATGTTTTTGCAATTGTAGATTAAGGTGTAGAGTCTGTAACTTTCTATTTTATACTTTATCCTTTTTGTAATATATTAGGATGTGAGCTATGGCATGTTGTAACACCCGAAAATTTCAGTTTGAAGTGTCATGCGACTGGAGTCCCATACACATGGAAGTCATGCGACTGGAGTCCCATACGCATGGAAGTCATGCGACTGGAGTGTCCATACGTATGGAAGTCATGCGACTGGAGTCCCATACACATGGAAGTCATGCGACTGGAGTGTCCATACACATGGAAGTCATGCGACTGGACTGGAGCATTTAAGGGAGAGGGCAGCCCTTACCCTCTCCCCACACTCACAAACACCAGCCATAGAAAGAAAGAAGAGAGAAAAAGGGAGAAGAGAAGAAGAAAGCTTGGTTCGAGCGGGTTCGAGAGTGCAAAATTGACGTGTAGCAGGTCTAATCGAAGCTCTACTCTACGGGATTGTTTAGGTGAGTTCTAAGACCCCTCTTTTACACGTTCTTGAATGATTTTGAGGCTGGAACACATTTGAAACCATATTTTTGGTTTTTGGGTGTTTAACCCGTTTATGTATGTATGTGTATGTGTATGTTTCGTTTAGGGCTTGATTTCGGGCTTGGATATACTTGAATGAGGTTGTGGTAAGTTCCCCTAAGGATTAGAAGGGTTGATTTGAGCTCAAACGAGGTTTGGAAGGGTTTGGAGGTCGAAAGTCGCGGCCGCAGTTCGGGATGAACTGCAGTCTGCGCCCAGTTAGGGTTATGCGACTGGAGGGCCAATCGGCCGACTGAGGGATGACTGAGGGACGACTGAGGTTCGATCGCATGACTGAGGTTCAATCGCACGACTGGGGTCCAGTCGCATGACAGGTCATACGGCTGAGAGCCCAGTCGCATAGGAGCTCACTCGCATAGGTGTTCATTCGCACGACTGAGAGCTCAGTCTCATAGGTCCATTCGCATAGTGTCCAATCGCACGATTGAGGGTCCATTCGCATGATTGGAGGTTCAGTCGCATGGGATTTCATCCGCATTGCTCCATTCGCATGATGTTCAGTCGCATGGAGGTCATGCGACTGAAGGGTGTCCATACGCCCAAATAGGGCTGTTGTACCCAAAGAGAATCGTAGTCTAATCACTGACTTCAGGGGGAAGTACAGGTGTAAGTTTTAACATAGAAGTTCCCAAAAGTGCATGTAAGATGGTCGTTAAGGCCTTAGAAGTGATGTTGGGCATGATGATGATAGTGTTGCATGTTTAGGCATGATGTATGTATGTCAAGTATGATGTAGCCCTGTATGATGGTGATGACTGATGACTGTTAAATGTCGATGTTCCTTGTTTCAATGTATGTTTATCCTTTCTGTGAATTTATGTGTTATGATTAATGAACGAAATCAAAAGTATTATGTAACGTAAAGTGGAAAGATAATGAAAGAGGAACGTAATGAATGAATACATGCATTAATGAATGAATGAACGAACGTAAGGCTTGCAAGCATATGTATGAGGTGAGCGACTCTGTGTCACAACAGACTCAAAATGGGTCCTTGTCGCGTACTCCAGTACTGTGTCAGTATTCGGACATGAGTCGAGGGTTTGTTTATCAGGCCCCGACACAGTATCAGTCTTCGGACATAAGTCGGGGGTATTGCATAAGATGAGATAGTGAGGTGAGCAACTTTGTGTTTTAAAAGACTCAGATAGAGTTCAATCCAGGGGATTAACTCAAACGGGATCTTTGTCTCATATCCTGGTGCTGTGTCAGTCTTCGGACATGAGTCGGGGGGTTTGTGTGCAGGCCCCGGCACAGCATCAACTTTGGAGCATGAGTCGGGGATATTGCATGAGACATGATCTAGTTGAATGGGTAGAGGATCGCGTGCTCCGGTACTATGTCAGTCTTCGGACATGACTCGAGGGTTTGTTTACAGGCCCCGGCATAATATCAGTCTTCGGACATGAGTCGGGAGTAGTGCGTGAGAATGAGATGCGAGGAATGAGAAACGAATCGCGTGCTTCGGTACTGTGTCAGTCTTCGGACATGAGTCGGGGGTTTGTTTACAGGCCCCGGCACAGTAGTTTGAAAATTTCACCTTGAAAATAGGTGAAACCATGACTTAACAATACTTCAAGTATGTTTAGATTATAGATACTCTAATGGATGTTGGAGTAACTCTAGTGAACATGGATATTATGATGAAGTTCATGTCCGCTCTTCCTGGACAATGGACACATTATTGTATGGTCATCAATAGGACTAAGAAGCTCAAGACCCTTACACTCACTGAGTTATATGGTACTCTCAGTGGCTACCATATGGAGATGAACATGCAGAATCCATCTGGTAACTCCAATAATCAGAACAGTTCAGCCCTTCATGTGGTTGAAAGGGATTGTAGAGAACCGTAGAATCAACTCATCAGCTACCATGAAAACTCACAAAAGAGTCCTTTCATCACCTTCCTGGAGTCACCAAGGGAGAGCCACATCCAAGGAAGCCCATTCCAAGAGACAAGCACATCACAAGCCTTTATGTCTACTGATGAAAGCACTTCCAACTTTCTCTTCACCCTAGAAGATTTGGACTGTATCCATCCACATGACCTGGAGTACATGGAGATAGTCCAACAGACGGCTCTTCTCACTCATAGAGCCAAGAAATTCTACAAGGGGACAAGGAGAAAGTTTCCTAGCAATGTATCTAGTGGAAAGTTTGGACTGGACAAAAGCAAAGTGGAAGTGTTACAACTGTAACTAGATAGGAAACTTTGCTAGGGAGTGCAAGGCACCAATGACAAATGGTGGTCAAGCACAACTGAGACCAAACTACCCTAAGGTAGCTCCACACACTGAGAAACATAAGCAGCAAGCTGCAGTTGCTGTTGAAGAAGGAGGCTTTGATTGGAGTTTCCACGTTAAAGATGCATCTCTAAATCATGCATTGATGGTTGATCATGAAGAAGCCAAAGTATTGTAACATCTTTGTACCCCAGAATGCTTTTCGAAAGTTAAAAGATATATGTCCTATAACTTAGAGATAAGATCTAATCTTAAGTCCTTAAACATCTTAAAAGTTGATTTCAAAAGAGCTTAAAATGATTACAAACTCGGGATAGAAGTAAAGAGAAAACTATTTCCACTCTTAAGCATGAACATATAGACTACAAAACTCAGATCAAAGATCTCATCTATGCTAGGCTGAGCTTATGATCAGCAAAGCTAGGGCAGAGAAATGTGTTCTTGAAGAAGAGACCTTCAAGAACATAATATCCTCATCCTTGCATGCAAAAGTCTGTTATCAGAACAAGCAGGGATTGGGATCTAGTGATATAGCTCCTCCACATACTTTATTGTTTGTCAGATCTCCTAGGTGTGGAACTTGTCAAGATAAGCTTCCTCTCATAGACCCCATTGAAGAAGAGGATAAAGAGGAGACAGTGATGGATAGATCTGAGATGAGTGAAGAAGATCATCCTAACATGGGTCACTATTCTCCTGAGAAGAGGAAGAAATCAGGGATGACAAAGTCTAAGAGGAAGAACTTGATCCAAGAGCCAAAAGAAGATCAAAGAAGGCTCAAGAGATTAAGGCCACCTTCAGCTCCAAGCAAAAACAAGTCTTTATCTCAACAGGGTTTGAAGTGGTGAAGACTGAGGACTCGACTCTGAACTCTACTACCAAGAGTTAAAGTTCATGTCCAACTCATCCCTGTGAAGGAATGAACGCTGATCAGTTATGTACCACTGCTACACAAGCTGAACCATCCACCTCCAAGAGCAACACTCACCCTAGGAAGCTTGCTACAACATCTGAGAAGATGAAGATGGAGATGGAAAGTGATCAAGCTCAGCCTTCCATTCACATGAAGTCTATCAGAGGAAAGCTAGTTGATTGTATTATGTGTGGTAGTACTTTTCATCTTACTAAGGATTGTATCTATAATCCCAAAAGTACTATCCATATAACCAAGAAGAAGACTTCTAAGAAGAAAAGGAAGAAGAAAGCTTCAGAAAGAAAAACTCTTTCTTTTGGAAGCTCCAAAATGGAAATGAAGACAAGTGAAAACTTGCCTTTGGAAGATAAAATGGTCTCAGAAGAAAGGAACGCTTCCGAAGCACTGAAGCTTTCTGTAGTGAAAGCAAGATCTTCCGAAGAGTCACTCTCCATAACTTCTGAAGTTGTTAAAACTTCTAATGTATTGAAGGTCAAGTCTAATCTTCCAAATAGGTATGAAAGATAAATGATCCCCAAATTCCTAACATAGGATCAATTATTGTTGCATTGTCTTCAGTCTATTTTGAAAAGCCCAAGAGAAATGAGGCTTGCATTTCCAAATGTAACTAACTTTCTCCTTGTTATGTAGGAACAACTAAAGATGAAGAGGAATGTATTGATCATTGATAGTGGCCGTTCCAAACACATGACAAGCAATAGGTCTTTGCTCTAAAACTTCGAGAAAATTAATGGAGGGAAGTTGCATTTGGAGAATAAGCATGGGGTTACATTATTGGAACATGCAGGGTCATAAATGGTAAGCTCAACATTGAAAAAGTAAACTTTGTTAAGGAGCTTGGGTACAATTTACTAGGTGTATCCCACTTTTTTATCAGAGACACAACATGCTCTTCACTAAGCATGAGTGCGTTGTTCTCAAGCCTAGAGTGGTCATTCCTTAAGAGTATATCCTGCTAAAATCCCTTAGGAAAGGGAACATGTACAAGATGGATTTGAAGGAAACATCACCCTCAGGAGAAGTTTCTTGTTTTCTATCCAAAGTAAATACTGATGAGTCTTTCCTTTGGCATAAAAGAATGTGCTATGTAAACTTTAAGAACATGAATAAATTAATTAAGAATGATTTGGTAATTGGAATGCCAAAGAAAGAGTTTAAAGTGATGATCACTATATTGCATGCCTAAAAGTGAAACAACACAAGGTATCTCACAAACCAAAGGAAAAGAACATCACTACTCCCCTACACTTATTACATATGGATCACTTTGGCCCTACTAGTTTAATGAGTCTAGGAAGGACCTCATACTGTTTGGTGATTACAGATGATTTCACAAGATTTACTTGGGTCTTCTTCCTCAGAAGTAAGGATGAGACTCATAAGGTCTTGAAGAACTTCATTTTAAAATTTGAGAATCAATGTGATCGCTTCAAGAACCAAACTCTTGACACATTTTATGATGAAAAGGGTATTAAAAGACAATATAATGCTCACAGGTTTCTCTATCAAAATGGTGTTGCTGATAGGAGAAACATGACAATTATTAAAGTTGCAAGAACCATGTTGGTTGACTCTAAACTCCCCATCACCTTGTGGGCAGAGGCAATCAACACTGCTTGCTATGTGTAGAAAAGAGTTTTTGTAGTTAAGACTCATGATAAGACTCCTTATGAACTATGGCACAAAAGGAGACCTTTTATTGGTTTCATCAGATCATTCAGGTATCCTTGCACCATCTTGAATACCAAATATCAAGTAGCCAAATTTGCTGAAAAATTAGATGATGGACACTTTATTGGACACTCTTCCTAAGCTAAGGCTTATAGAGTATACAATTTTAGAAGTAGTTGAAAAGTCAGCCAATGTGACCTTCAATAAGCACACTCCAAGTGTGAATGGTTTTGGTCCTTGTGACATCCGTCACCAAAGGTCCGTCATTTAACGTGTTTGATTTAACCTCTGTTATCAGTCATTCCTCATTTTGATAAACCAACTACGTGGATACCATATTTGCTTTGCTCAGTTATCCTTCTATGCGTGCTATCGTTGCTTGCCTTGTCGTTACCTTAAAACTTTTCCTAAAAAGTTGCCCCGTTAACACAAAACGCGTCATTTTTATATTAAAATAATTGCCATGAATAAAAATTATTTCTAACTTATAAATAACATTAACAACATTTTATCATCAATAAGACAAGACTAATTAATAACGTTTTCAACCGAAACAAAATTTGGGAACCCGGGGGCAAAGTGCGGGGACTAAACTTGACATTTTAAGAAACTAGGCTGGGTATAAATACCCTCTTCCCAGC
>BJCO01815622.1:0-10698 GCA_018326465.1 Flaveria floridana
TAATGCCGTTCTTTATGTATTGAAAATGTTCCTTGCTTTTAATCGAGAATTGGTCTTTTAACAAAATATTTTGTCTTTCTTACAAGGCCGGGTCAACTTTTGTTAGGGCCTAAAACGAATGATAAAATTTAAACATTTTCTTCATGATTTAATGTTAGTGTAAAATAATATGGAAAGTGCTTTTAATTAATTTCCCTACTAATGAAAATATATATTGTTTTCTTCATTTTCTTTACTTGTAATAATAACTCGTAATAGTATTAAAATTTTAGACATACTTTGTTGTTTACTTGATATTTTTTTCCTTACACTTCTAGTTGTATTATAAATTAGAAAAATTTCTTGTGTGAATTTAACATTACAATAAAACCAAGTAAAAAATACATATTTTAAATAACAATGTAAATAACGTTATAAAAATTATAACCACGATTAAAAAGATCATACCAGAACATTAAGATTAAACAAATAAACTTGTAAAAAGAATCATATTTTAAAAATAAAACAATAAAAGAGAAAAGGACAAAATACAACATATTTTTTATATTTTTTTATAATCCACTGTTTGTCTTCTTCTTCTACAACAATAAAATCTTTAACCCTAAAAAAACTCAGGAACTTATGAAATTATCTACATGTCTTTTAATTTTAAATTTCTTGAATTCACTTTCTAGAATATATATTTTAAATTTCTTCAATTCACTTTCTAGAAACATATATTGCATATCAAAAACATATTTACATCAAAAATACCAATAACAGCCCTCTAAAATTAGGGCCCTAAATATTTTGAGGCCTAAAGCCATTACTTCCCTAAATATTTTGGAGCCTAAAGTCATTACTTCATTTGCTTCATGTTAGGGATTAGGACGTTAGGTTTGGATGTATCATATGGGTATTATTCATGATGTTATATGTGAAAATCCTAACCGCTCTCCTTAAACTTTTAAAATTAAAAAAAGAGCAAGATTGATTCAAATGTATTGTTAGGAGCTGAACTACAATGGAGTCCATGGGGTCCGGTAACCATTTTTTCCTTATTAAGTGGGTTTGTAATCAAGTAGATTTGTGAAATTTTACTCTCATATAATCATGTAGCTAGGAAGAAAAAAAAGTTATATATACGTGTGTGTTTAACAGTATAACAAGTTGAATTTAAATTATGGAGTAACTTTGTAAAATAATAACAAATTTTTAAAAATATTTTAATTATATAACTCAAGTTTGAAAGGTGTTATAATTAAGTAAATTAAGTTTTCATGTTTCATTTGTATTATAACTTTTAACATGTTTTTAGCATGTTTTTCTATTTGTTTCAATTAGAAAATATTTTTTTCTTTTTTTAATGCAAATGTGGAACGGTGGCATGAATTTTAGTTTTTTTTAATTTCAATTAATTATAATATTTTTTTATTTTTTTAATATAATTTCATATATTGAAATTTTCAACCCCCACGTATTCTCCTCCTTTACTTTATTGACATGAGAAAAATTTGATAATAACTCGATTTGATGGTTTAATGGACATTTTGAAAAAATATGCATGAGTGAACAAAGTGGAATACTTTTGAAACTTAATTACTATTCTGTGATATTTTTCCATAAATTAATTTCAAAATATGAGGGATCAAATGTTATAAATATTGTTCGACATTGTTCTAAAGCATGTTAAATATGTCATCACTTTTATAAGTGTAATTGTTTCAAACATCATATATCACTATTTTTATGAGTATAATTGTTTCAATACGATTTTTCTTATATAAATATATGCAAATTCATGACTTTGAAAACCGTTTTAGGAATGTTTTTCATCGGTGAACCGACCCGATCTGACTAGAATCATATTGAAAAAGTATCTGCTATATAGCGATAGGCAAATGATCTTTGAAAATTTTCGCCTCCTCGTAAAAAAATTACTGGGTCCATCGCTCTTTCCGGACATTTCTATATCATAGTAAGCAACTTTGATGAATCCTGACTGAGATTGTATTCGGATATAGAACTATTTTAGGATCATAGAATGTCTTTTCCCTTTTGAAACATGATGTTTTATTAGTATAGAGATATGAAGCAATCATAGTTTGGTGTAGAGAAGTGTTTGTGATTGGTTCTTATAGTTGTTTTATCAGTTTGCCGCCATTTGACATAACAATAACTCATTTCAAATATATTATCTTAAGGGTAGAAATCTTGTAATGGAACGACGTGAAATAATATGGTTTTGGATTTTTATTTCAAAGTATGTTTTAATAATCAAGTCGTATTTGGGTTGATTTATTCAATCCGTTGAACTAAACAGATTTTATTCTAGTAACATATTAAGCATGGTTTTGAAAACCGGACTGGACCGGCCGGTCCGACCGGTTGGACCGGGAACCGGACTTCAATCCGGTCCGGTTCGGTGCTTAAAACCGGTTTAACGCTGAACCAGTGGTCAGACCAGTTCAGTGGTCAAACCGGTTAAACCGGTCGAACCGGAAACCGGACCGGTTGATCCGGGAACCGGACCGGTTGAAACTGGTTTTTTTATATAATTTTTTATTTTTTTTTGTAATTTTTAAATATATTTATAAAAATAATTATAATTTTATCCGGTTCTTATATACGATCCGACCGGTTGAACCGGTTCGACCAGCGGACCTGTAAGGTATCCGATTCCCTGTCCGATCCGGTTTTAAAAACATTGATATTAAGTTGCTTAATTAAATAGGTCAACTTGTATAAAGTTAGAATAAAAATTATGTTTACTAAGGTTAACTTGCCAAACTGTTTAACCCATTTATGCATTTATCACAACCCGTCAGCTTGTGAATGACAATAAAAAAAAATATTATAAAACACAATATTATAAAACGAAAACACAATATTATAAAACGAATGTTTAAATAAAAAAAATCAAAATGTTTTTTAAAAAAGAAAACACAATATTATAAAACGAATGTTTAATAATACCTCAGCCATACCATGGAACATTCTAGATTGAGTAACATTCTAGAAATACTGATCAGGATGCTTGTATTTGACATCTTGCTACCGTCAAAATATGTGGATTAACATATTTAATATTCCAAAATTTTAATCTCTGTTTTGTGTGCGAGGTGTGTTTAAATAATTTAATTTCAAAGTATAATAAAATGGAAATTAGAATACCGTTTCAAAATGCTTATTTTATTTAAATTTAACTAAAATCAAGTCCCTACAATAATAGTAAAAAAATTTAACTGTTAAAACCGCTTAAAAGTATTTTTATCTAAAGTCATACACAATTTCATTAGGTGTTCCAATCATATAAATTTTTATATAATGTTAAAACTAATTATAACCAAGTGACCTAAATGGATAATATCTCGATCCTAATTCCTATTTCGTAATAAGTTTTTCTTTAAATTAACTTGAAATAAAATATTGCAATAAAAGAAAAAAATCCACTAAATAATAATCAATTATTCATTTCAACACCTTCAATTTTAGTCAAATTAAAATGAAAAAGAAAAATAATCCAACTAAAATACATATATGTTCAATATAAATTTCAATAAAATTTTAAAATATATAATATTGAATAGAGAATTTTAAAAGATTAAAAAAACTTAATAAAAGTTGAATAATTTTAAAAGAACAAAAACTCTACACTAAGTATAAAAAACACTTAAAAAACTATAACATATCGTCTAAAGCCAAACGTGGGTTCCTCTGAGCGAAACATGATGAACACAATGAAAAAATAATAAAATAAAGTTATCTTTAATAACATATTCTGATGGTAAGATAACGTATCATCGTTAAAATCTATAACCGTAAATGTTGCGGAGTGAATTTGTGATGAATTTAGAAGTAAAACACATGTGGGATAAAATGTGTGATACTTGTAATTTTTAATTTTTTCCAAAAGTGATTTTATTTTGGGTTTTTAAATTTACTTTGTATTAAATCCAGATAATAAAGAAAAAAAAAGATAAAATGCATTTCTTTTGTAACAAGAAACGATTCCTATGCTTTCACTATATATGCACACAACCCCCAAATCAAACCCTCACAAAATCCCCAAACTCCTCATTTCTTCGATCTAAACTCAAGAATCAATCAATCTTCTTCAGCATCATGAGCAATCAAGCGGAATCATCCGATTCGTAAGTCATAATTTCATCGATTACCCCCTTTTTATTACGATTTGATGATATGAGCATCAGATTATTGTTTATTTCATCATTGATGTTGATTGTGATCTTGATTTCAACCTTTAACTCCTAATGTGATTGTTTGCAGTAAGGGCACAAAGCGCGACTACAGTACGGCGATTCTGGAACGAAAGAAGGCTGCGAACAGACTCGTTGTTGATGAAGCTATTAACGATGATAACTCTGTTGTGGCCCTACATCCGGAGACGATGGAGAAGCTTCAGCTCTTCAGAGGAGACACTATTCTGATTAAGGTAGTTTCTAGTTTGATTACTGTTTGTTAATATGATATTTTGTTTTGTTTAGGGCATTGATTTGGTTTCTTTGGGTATGTTTTAGTCTAAATTAGTGTTTTGGTTCTGAGAATTTGTTTGTTTTATATACCACAGTATTTTATGATCTTATCATAGGTTCATTGTTTAAACATCCATTGTTTTAATTAACTTAGATCAATCTCTTTTGATTTGGTATTAGTGAGTTTAGATTGCCCTATTAGTTGGGAGATGAATTTTTTTTTGCTGCTAGACTAAATCGCGCCTTTGCGTGTTGTTTTTTACAATGTTAACGATTCTTCTAGACACCAGTATTTGTTCAGAAAACGCCATTGATACCCATACATGTGTTCTTGGAGCTGGGATATAAAGTTTAGAAGAATTCCATGTAACTCAAACTGGGATGTGTAATTTAGAAGAAGCTAACACCTTTGCTTTATTTTGATTTACTGATTAGGCAATTAGCTCATAAAGTGAGATGTTAATTTGTCAAAAAGAATCATATATTCATTTTGAAAGACTTTGGAAACATGTTGTTGGCACTGGTCACTACTCGCTAACAATTTCAATATCGGATATTGTTGTTGTTTTATCTTGAAAGACTATATGGAAACATGTTCCTGGCACTGGTACAACTTATTAACAATTTCAATACTAGATATAGTTGTAGTTTTGTATATAATAATACTATCTTAAGTAGTTTCTTAATCAGGACCAAGCACCAACTCCTTTTTAAACTAGACTTTCCGGACCTGGTATAGTAGGTATGTCATGTATGGGTATTTGCGGTCTGGTTTTCGCGATACGACAAACCAAATCGGTTTGGTTGGATTTGTCAGCTTGATAGGCGGTTTGATAGTTTGGATTTGGCAGTTTGAATGTTTTTTCTTTTTATTTACTTTTTCTTATATCATTAGTTTCTTCATAATGATAATATGTTTCATGATTATAATATGAAGATGTTTCATGATTATAATATAAAGATGTTTAATGATTATAATACATGTGCGTAACGATGTATTCTAAAACTGAAAGAAAATATATAATTAAATAAAAGGTTAGAAGACTGGTTTTGTCTACACGGATGTTTCCAATTTTCAACCCAAACCGTGATGAAAAATTGCTGAAATCTAAAGTGTTTAGATCTCAAGTTTGCCAAACCGGCCTACTTTCTTCGGTTTGGACTTCAATGATATTAGCAATCTTTCATGGATGGGATAAGTTGCAAATTTATTTCTACTTCAATAGAATGATGCAGCTAGTGGTTTTCTTTTTTATATCATCTGAAGGTGCAACTCATAGGTGCTTATTGCATTACTTCTTTTACAAATTACTAGAGTTATAAGGTATTTTTTTATATCTACAGGGAAAGAAACGAAAAGACACTATCTGTATAGCACTCGCTGATGACACGTGTGAAGAGCCTAAAATTAGAATGAACAAGGTTGTGAGGGCTAACCTGCGAGTCAGACTTGGTGATGTGGTCTCTGTTCATCAATGCCCTGATGTCAAATATGGCAAAAGGGTTCATATCCTCCCAGTTGATGATACAATTGAAGGCGTTACCGGCAATCTCTTTGATGCATATTTAAAACGTAAGTTCAGTTTCTTAAAAAATCATTTTGCAGATTAATTTTTTACCGTGTATGTGATAATGTAATGATATTTCATATATGTTGTTTTACAGCATATTTTCTGGAAGCATATCGTCCTGTAAGGAAAGGCGACTTTTTCCTTGTGAGGGGAGGGATGCGATCTGTTGAATTTAAAGTTATTGAAACTGATCCTGCTGAATATTGTGTGGTTGCACCTGATACTGAGATCTTCTGTGAAGGTGAGCCTGTTAGAAGGGAGGATGAAGATCGATTAGATGAAATCGGTTATGATGATGTGGGTGGAGTCCGTAAACAGATGGCACAAATCCGTGAGCTGGTGGAGTTGCCATTAAGACATCCACAGCTTTTCAAGTCAATCGGGGTCAAACCACCTAAAGGAATTCTTCTTTACGGACCTCCTGGTTCAGGTAAGACTTTGATAGCCCGGGCTGTTGCAAATGAAACAGGTGCTTTCTTTTTTTGTATAAACGGGCCAGAAATCATGTCAAAGTTGGCTGGAGAAAGTGAGAGTAATCTTAGAAAAGCTTTTGAGGAAGCCGAGAAAAATGCTCCGTCGATTATTTTCATCGATGAAATCGATTCGATTGCTCCCAAAAGAGAGAAAACAAATGGAGAAGTTGAGAGAAGAATTGTCTCACAGCTGTTGACTCTAATGGATGGGCTGAAATCACGGGCCCATGTTATTGTTATGGGTGCAACCAACCGTCCCAACAGCATTGACCCAGCTCTTAGGAGGTTCGGCAGGTTTGACAGGGAAATTGATATAGGTGTTCCTGATGAAGTGGGCCGGCTTGAGGTGCTCCGCATTCATACCAAGAACATGAAGCTGGCTGATGATGTGGACTTGGAAAAGATTTCCAAGGAGACACATGGGTATGTAGGGGCTGACCTGGCTGCTTTGTGTACCGAGTCTGCACTCCAATGTATTCGTGAGAAGATGGATGTGATTGATTTGGAAGACGAGTCGATTGATGCTGAGATTCTTAATTCAATGGCCGTTACAAATGAGCATTTCCAAACTGCCCTTGGCACAAGTAACCCATCTGCTCTTCGTGAAACAGTTGTTGAGGTTCCTAATGTTAGCTGGGAAGACATTGGTGGGCTTGAAAATGTTAAAAGAGAGCTCCAAGAGGTATTCTCACACCCTGATTATAAATTGTTCTTTATGATATTATGTTGAGGTGGGGAACGGGCAGGGTCAAAATGGGTTAATTCGTGTATGGGTTGGATTGGCCAAAACACTATTTGTTTGGAAATATTAATTGTTATACATATTTAATGTCACGAAAAAGGTTACGAATGTATTGACATTTCAATTTTTTCAAAAGTAATATAGTATTATAATATAGTGTAGAGGTGACAAAAAGGCGAGTTGGGTATGGCTTCATGTGTGACTGGGTTATCGACAAAAAGGCGGGTTGGGTATGGCTTCATGTGAGACTGGGTTATCTTTTACGGGTTGGGGTAGGTGGTTAAATTTTTTCCCCAAAATTTCATTATATTCTTTCAATAAACTATTAGCAACTCAAATATGCTTATAGATGTTGTTTTGCATTTTTACTCCGTTTGGAGGCAAAGTATTTACCCGTTCAGTCCTTCAACTATAAGTAAATTGGTTGGAATTGCTGCCTCGAATTTTATGTTATATAACTTATCATCGGTGTCCTAAAATCTATTAATCTGTTGTGTAGACCGTACAATATCCAGTTGAACACCCTGAAAAATTCGAGAAATTTGGCATGTCACCATCCAAAGGAGTTCTGTTTTATGGCCCACCTGGGTGTGGCAAAACACTTCTAGCCAAGGCCATAGCCAATGAATGCCAAGCCAACTTCATCAGCATCAAGGGTCCTGAGTTGCTAACCATGTGGTTCGGTGAAAGTGAAGCTAATGTTCGTGAGATCTTCGATAAGGCCCGTGGATCCGCCCCTTGTGTCTTATTTTTTGATGAGCTGGACTCCATAGCTACCCAGGTCTGTTTTATATTTTCTTGCGGTAATAATTGAAACAAATTTTTATGAGATAATAGATAAAAAAAATTATAATCTGAATAGGTTTGGATTATGTATTTTGGGTGAATAATATCAGGTTCTAATGGTAATATTATATTGAAAAATAGTATTATTTAAAACAATTATATTTAACAAGTTTTTTAATTTTATTTTGTGCTGACTTGTTCTTATTATAGAGAGGGAGTAGTCAAGGAGATGCAGGAGGTGCAGCTGACAGGGTTTTAAATCAGCTTTTGACTGAAATGGACGGGATGTCAGCTAAAAAGACTGTTTTCATAATCGGTGCAACTAACCGGCCTGATATCATTGATCCAGCTCTTTTGAGGCCTGGTCGTCTTGATCAGCTGATTTACATTCCTCTCCCTGATGAGGAGTCGCGCTATCAGATTTTCAAATCAGCTTTAAGGAAATCACCTGTTGCCAAAGACGTTGACCTTAACGCACTTGCTAAATACACTCAGGGATTCAGTGGTGCTGACATCACCGAAATCTGCCAGCGTGCGTGTAAATATGCCATTCGTGAGAACATTGAGAAGGTAAGTAAAGACAATAGAGGGTAGATTGATAATATGGTGATGATTTGATGTGCTAATTGGGGAATGTGTTTTTTTGCAGGATATTGAAAGGGAGAAGAGAAGAAGTGAGAACCCGGAGGCTATGGAGGAGGACGTGGAAGATGAGGTGGCGGAGATTAAGGCGGCACACTTTGAAGAATCAATGAAGTTTGCACGAAGAAGTGTTAGTGATGCTGACATACGCAAATACCAGGCGTTTGCTCAGACCCTTCAGCAGTCTAGAGGGTTTGGGTCTGAGTTTAGGTTCTCTGAGACCAGTGGTGCAGCCGCTGGTGCTGGTGGCTCAGATCCTTTTGCTGCTTCTGCTGGTGCAGCGGACGAGGATGATTTGTATAACTAGCTCTTTTTCATTAATTGTATGCAGATCATGCATTCTCAGTTGTTAAAACACTGCTGTCTTGAACTTTTGTAATTTATGTAATTGTCATACTTTTGTTTTACCGACTTTTTCCTCCTTGTTTTGTGCCTTGATTGTTACTTGATAGATGAGGAATGTTTCATTTATGGATGAAATCTAAAAGGCTGTTAACTTGAATATTGTTCGACTTATGATGGTTCGTCTTAAACATATGTTTATTGAACCAGATTGAAAAGCTCTAACTTCATTCATATGTTCACGGGTCGATTACTCGATTATTGTGGATGGGCTTGAGTGCTTGACGTGTTAACGTAGGGTGTTCAAGAACTGTTGCAATGGAACAAGCAGCTCAAACCGAGCACTTACCAGGGTAAGATTTAAGCGACTTAGTTGTGATGGTTTGAAATGATCGCGTCCATAGTTTGTAACTTGAAAATGTACGTGTAAACGGGACTAGTTTAATTTTTTTTCTCTTCTATTTTTTGGAAGAGAGAGGATGTGTTGTTACATATCAAACTATTCGTAAACATTTTAAATTTTTATTGCACCATTATAAAAATTACAGATAAAAAAATCATTTCAAAGTGCTAAAACTCTCGGTTGGCCAACCAATTACCAACCCAAACCACTCATTTCGATTTGTCATTAAGTTGGTAAATATCAAATTATCAATCACTTCCAACAGTCACTACGAGTCTATGACGCTATCAATTTTTTTGGTTCAACTTGATCCTAATCAACTAACTTTATCTAGAAAGATTAGTCAACTAACGTAATCTAGAAAGATTACTTAGTTTAGTTTTATAAAGTAAGCATCAAAGCAATCAAAGATAACAAAATCAAAAAATATTGCTAGGACGACCAAAAAATATTGCTAGGACGACCAAAAAATATTGCTAGGACGACCAAAAAATATTGCTAGGACGACCAAAAAATATTGCTAGGACGACCAAAATATTCATGAAAACCGTCTTAACCGGTCCGTGAACACTTGTGCCTGATGCAGAAGCATCATACCCTCATTTAAAAAGAAATCTTTGGCTAAACCTTGAATTTACAACTTGATCAAAACATGATATTAGCTAAAAGTTTAAATAAGCTTTTATTAATGACTGAACCTGGAAACAAGTTCTACTGAACTACAATATAGCCATAGCCATGCTGATTATAATAAAACAGTTCTAAATCAGCATAACCACCTTTTAAAGAACCAAGAAACAGGGCTGTACATGATGAAATGACGTATGATGATAAAGTTTTTCTATAAATTTTAAGAATAAAAGTAAATAAGTTAGGTCATGTAACTGCAAATTCCATCGATCAATCGAGATACGCCTGATGCCTGTGTTTGAAATTCCACCATCGTTTCTTTTTTCGGTGTTCAGGTGGCGGCAACTCTGTTGAATTAAACACATAAATAAGTCAAATTAAAGCACGTGAAATAAAATTATTTAGTTTCTGTTATTTTCTTTTTTTCCTCTTCGAACTTGAACAAATTATTAGTCGACTTGATATAAATGTTCATGAATTTTGTTCGTCATCAAATCAAGAAGTGTCTGATGGCAACTCTGTATTGTGGGTAATTAACTCGACTCTCAAATAGTTAAAACATCCAACTATGTTCAAACCCTATTTTTCCTACATTTATGTAAAATTCATATTATTATTGTTATGAGTTCAATAG
>BJCO01815626.1:0-10472 GCA_018326465.1 Flaveria floridana
TATATTTTTACCTTTTGTATTTATGAAAATGTAATTTTGTTATTAATTGTATAATAATGTAATTTTTTTTAGTTACATAAAATTATGATTTTGTTTTTCTTTGTATATGAAACAAAAATATATTACAAATTAAAAGATAAAAATAGAGGATGGTCAATTATTACCATCCTCTATTTTTATCTTTTAAGAACGCAAAAATCAATGTATGAAGTAAAAAATTGTACCGGAGTAGACCGAAATCCTTAGAAACTTAAAAGGGTCAAAGTTGACCCGTAAGATTTGAATTTGATAAACAAATATAATTCGATAAATAAATATTATATTATTTTGATTATATAATTTAATAAAATATTATTATTATTGTTATTATTATTATATTATTCTAACTGTTCATCATGTCTTTTATTTTTTATAATTTTTGTTATATTTATTTATAATCCTATTTTTTATATATAACATATTATATATTATTTAATTACATTTATCATAATAATATGTATAATAATATGACTTATGTAAATATGTATTTAATATGTAAATAAATAAATTATATAAACAAAAAGCTTGTTTAGGTTTGCGAGCCGACTCGAGCTCGATATCTGAAGCTCGGGCTTGATCTCGTCTAGTGAACGAGCCATAATATGAGCTCGAGATCGGGCTAGAGCTCGTTTAAGCTCGAGCTCGAGCTCAGTTAAGCCGGATCGATTCGAGCTTTTTTCGAGCCGATCCTGAGTAAATGGCTTTACTCGTTTACACCCTATTAAAAAGAGGGCATCTCTTGGTAGCTCGATTTCATCTTCTCTGCATCCTGATCATCATGTTTGTTGGTCCTGATCTTGGGACTCTCAGGTCGTTTTTTAACGAGTTTCTTTTATATATTGCATTCTTTTCTCTCCAATTTACTTCTACTTCCAATAACCTTATAAGCGCCATACTCATTCAGCAATAGATCTCACTTGATAATCAATATGTGTTTTTCTAACAGGTTTATCTATATGTTGCAGCTTAGATTCAATCTCAAGATACCTTGAACAAGTGCAACCTGACAACCAAGCTCTACCCAAAAGAAAATATAGCAACAACTAACAAGTTTATTATAATTATAGTATACAAGTCATACATGGTTGATGAAAAAAGTAACATATAAAGTTAGAAATTGAACCAAGATCCCATTTGTTTGATCACCATATCATCTCTTTGCCGCTAAAAATCAGATTTGCTTTACCCTCAAGTACATGAAGTTTCTTCAAGTGATGAACAATATGCACAACTACGCTTTTTTTTTGCGCAAAGATTTGAAGTTGCTGCACACACCAACATTTTTAATTCCAAAAGTCAAGATTAGTCAATCCTCCTTACATGGCTATATGCTTGCTGCAATAGCTATTGAAACCCTAGGGTTTATTTCCGTCACATATGCGGTATGCTTAACAGTGTTGCAAAAATCGGCATTAATCACCGATTAATAAAAAATTGGCCGGTCACCTAGTAGATTTTTACTAATCGGCCAATTAGTCGCTAGGCGATCAACAGTGGTCAAAATCAAACCTAGGTGGTCTTAATTGGCCGAAAATCAACGATTCCAATGAAATTCCAACGACTTTCAAAAAATCCGGAAAAAACTTAAAAAATCCAACTTAACTTGAAAATTTCAGCCAAATATGTATATTTATATAAAACTAAAGTTTTTTATTAAAATTATATATTAAAATGTGTGTATTTATATATAAAACTAAAAATTATATATAAAAATTTCAATCCGATTAATCCCTAGTGCCTACCTCGCCCCCCGAGTAGCGCCTAGCGATTTTTACAACATTGGTGTATGATAAAATCTGTGATGTTAGACACGGTATCAATTCACACATGATGTTCTGGTTTCTGTTTGGGAGTTAAAAAAACAAGCAATGCTTACAAGATGCATCAAAATAATAATACAAAATTGGATAAGCCATAAGTTAGTAGGTAAATATCGCCAAGTATAACTTATATCTATGTCAACTAAAGCTGATGGGGTCATCAAGTAGCCAGTCATCAAAACTCTCTCAACCTCTGCCTCTGCCTCCACATATAATCCTCTTCAACGATCAATGTGACGATTCAAGTTTCAGCATTTTGTGGGTCAATTTACCCACAGGAAACTCCAACAGGCCCTGGTCCATTTCTAACCCACAGCTGGTCATGCAACATGTCTACCTGCAGAGAAGGGGGGTTAGCTAGCTATACAATGGTTCATCTTTAAAAAAGGCTAGACAAAAGCTACAACGTGGGCCATATAAGTCGCTTATTACTAGTGTTGAAATATAGGTCTTTATGAATCCAGAATATGCCAAGATATATTATGATTAAAACAACAAAATTATTAGGAAATTCGTATTTCTTTGATATCAAGACGTAAGACATGCTGCCTTATCAGAATATCAGACACAAAGCAAATGGCTAATGTAAACACACCACCGTAATCATAACTCAAAGAAAGAAGACTTACTGGTTCACACTTCTGGCACCGCCACCGTTATAATATATTATCTACCAGTGATAGTCTTTAATCGATCATAGGCGCATTGTATTTTGTGCCTTTGTTCGATCTTCAACTTGTATCCTTCATCAGACTATGCAAGAGCATTGCACAAACAATAATTAATAATGATAATCAAACAATAAAAAACTGATGTCCTGAATGACAATACAGTGTCTCTTGCAAAAACTATGATAAATTTGTGGTAAAAACAAAACAAAAAAAAAAACTTCAACCACCCAAGAAAACTGCATCATTTCAATAGACACAATAGTGACCTAAATTGTTCTCCAGCAAAGATAAAATTGTGAACCCCAACTAAAAGCATTAATTTACTTGTGATGAAAATGAGAGAATAGGCAACTTCAAAATGACAACTTCTGAGGGTAAAAGGTGTTGCAATTTTCATGGGACACTTAGTCAACTTGAAAAGGAAACGAGAGCTTACCATTACTCTGACTATATTCTGCAATATGCTGTCAATCTCTTTCTTGCAACACAGTAATATTTCCCAAACCCTAATATCCTCATGCATTAGCACAAAAAAATGGATAGTAGCAACTATCCTGATGGAATGGTCAGTCATATCATGGTCGTTTTGAACATCAAAAGATGGTCCCAAGATGAAAGATGACATCACATTCAACACGTAATTTAAAATCTTTTCACTTCTATGGAACAAAATAAAACAAGGCAAAATATAGTAACGAATTCTGCTGGTACGAACAGTGTTATTGGAACCAATATCTTCTTCTCCAAGACCCTGCAGTCAACAAAAACTGGTAAGAGGAACAGTACAGTTCAAACCAATCAAGCTAAGAAAACAAAACTTAAACACACATGACCAGCAAACCGTAAACCTTAAAACAAAACATACTATGTTTGACAAAAAAAAACGTGACAGGCTTCAATATTATCATCAGTAGGCTGGTAATTCTTCTTTAATCAAGCATATGATGCATATAAAATAGACATGATGTTATAAAAACATATACAATCCATGCGATGATATAGAATTACAAACAAAACCAAATCAGATATGAACTAGAGATTGGCATTAGAATAGCCTATTGGTGTGTAGCACTTACAGAAACGACATGAAACAAGTATCTTGGAAGAACGTTCCCTAGTTTGGAAATGCTCTGTTCAGAAAGTTTAGTGGGCTTTGAATCAAGTGTGACAATCATTCTAAGCAATGCACATGTGTTCTCCCAGGCCAATGGTGGTTTATTTGACTGAAAGTGAGAAAAAAATTTAAAAGTTAAAAAGATCACACATGCAGCCATGCAAGTAATTGACCTATCATCAATTGAGTAACACAAATCTAGAAGTATTAACTTTAAATATACAGGAATGGACAACTTACAATCTGATCAATGACTATTCCCTCTAGCATCTTGAAAACAAGATGATCATCTCCAATCTGAGGCAGACAAGAGCAAACAGCACTAGTGACAGACCTAAACAATCCAGAGTTTGACTTCTCGCATTTAAGTGAATTGCTATCTGATAAACAATTCACAAAATGAACTAGTGACATGAATTGACAAAAGCCAAGTGAAAACTTCAGTGACAAGAATTTACAAAAACCAAGTGAAAATTGCTTACCAGAAGACACTTGATATCGTGAGAGTAATGTGATGAGAAAACTAATATAGTCAGCAATCTGGATATGTCCAGCTTTAAAGGCACAATTAATAACTTCCAAGAAGCGAAATAAGAGAGATGGCTCCAGACCATGGCCTGCATGCATTTAATATCACATTACATTCATTGGTACGGAGTCCTTTCTTTAAGTTTTCAATGAAAATGGTGAATGAGAGGAAGGATCCTATAGATATTATTCACCAAATCAAACAAAAACTAGACTACTTCTCACACAAGCAACAAGCGGCTACGGACTGAAGCAGGGATGGGTCTAAGAAGGAGAAGTAATAGAGGGAACAAATCGAAAGTTCCTGAATCTCTTTATCAAGCTTCATAAAAGGACCATAGGAAATTTCCCCTGCCAATACAAAAAATATTATTGCACAACAAAAATAATAATCAGTAAGATGTAGGATGCGGCAATAATAATTCCTACCATCATGGAGGGGGCATGTACTGTAAAATTCTTTCAACGAGTACTGCATATTGTCAAGCTCCTGGGAGAAAGTTCCACGTTGTCCCAAGTGAAGTTGAAGAAGCAATACAGCCTGCAGCAAGCCCTCTAAATTTAAATGGGAAATCATCATCCATATCTATAGTCAAGGACTCAAGGTCTGAGGGAGATGAGAGTGAGTTACAATTACTAATATCATAACTAAAGATCAAAACAATATTCAAGTAATGGTTGTGACTTGTGAGCATGTACACACACACACATATATATATGTATTTACCTTGGATGTCGATGGGTTTTTATCACCCAAGAGGGTTAGCAACAAAGGTATCTCTCTTATCCAGATAATCTGAAAGTCCACAATTTCTGAATCACTTGTATTTGGGAACATCCAACAGTTCTTCTGTAAATTGGACATAATGTCAAACAGGAAACAAATGAACAAAAAAACAATCAGGTTCATGGTACAACACAAAGGTGAAAGAGCTTACTGAAAATAACATCTCTTCGATTGCTGAAAGACAAACAAGTTTCATTACAGACTCTGGGTCACACTTCTTGAAAACCTCTGTAAAAGCCTGCAACATATGCACCATTACATCTTATGCAAGGATCTCAACATGAAAAAATAAACAAGTAAAAATGCATGGTTAAGCTACAAATCCTTAACAAGTAAACAATAGCATTAAATGGGATGGTATTTCTCCTCTTACATACGATATAAGAATTGGCACATAGATACTACAGTTGAGTGATTAGTTGTGTAGAAGAATCTTTTTCATACAAATACAAGACAGTGTTTCATAAGAACCACCTGAAGAATATGTGATCTCCAAGTATTGTCCACATGCATGATAAGTTTAGGGATGAAAGGAATAAGTGAAAGAGAATGTTTCTGGAAAGATGCTTTGCCTGAGTGCACTGCCTGCAAAATTATACAAAACATTTGTCAGTTTTCATGTCGTCTTCAACCAATATCCATAAGATAAATTTTACTAAATTTAATTGCTCCGTGAAATGAACCATAAAGGAATTGCACTGGAATGAATAAAGGGGATCTAGAAATCTCATTAGGATATCAAAATAAATGAATACCATCTCTGACAATGCATCTACAATGAAAACCATGAATTTCTCCAAAAGGGCAGATGGGGGAGCTGACCAATCAATTAAGCAAAAGAAGATCTCTGAAATTATGACATTCATGATAAAATACTTATTGTCACCCTGTAAATCACACAAAAGGTTCAAGCAATTAAATTAAACGGTGAAAAGAAAATACTAACCAATAATGAAGAATAGAAAAACACAAAGGAAAAGGTGAACTCAGAGATCAACAAACATGACCAAACATAGAAAATCCTGAAGATTAAACAAGGAAAGCTGAATACCTTCTCTGATGACTGATGTGTGGAGTTAAGGGGAAAGACACCAAATAACTTCTTCAATAGCCTTTGCAACTCATCTTGATCACTTCTATCACCCTTCCCATAAACAAAATACTTGACAACAAAATCTATACTTTTCAATATAGAAAGAACACAATCAAATGATTGTGCTTCCATTGTCAGAACTGAAGGCATAAAATCCTGAAGGCCACCAGTTAAAACAGGCAAAAGGTCCTTCAATTCCTTTGCAGTTACTGAAAAGCCTATATAAAAAGGAGAGAGCCAACCAACATGTAAGCATCGTATAAAAGGAAAAGACAGAACATTTAACTTGAGAAAATTAAGTGATTATAATAGAGCACAAGGCTAGATAACTTTGAAGTAATCAAATTCATTATATATTTTTGTTCACAATAAGTCAGTCACAGGTTGTCTATGATTGTTAAAGGACGTATTTAATGTAATGATGGTTCGTAAAAAAACATTATACTTATTACATACACAAAACCAGATGTAAACAATCTGCAGAAAGAATCAAATTCCAGGTTGTTTCACTTACTAGAACGACCTTCATGCACTTGAGACTCAAAAGCATGCAAAATTCTTCGATCAGCAATGGCCTATTGGCAAGAGAGAAAAGGTGAGGGGAGAATGGAATTATAAATTAAAACCAGATAGCAAAGAAGACAGAAGGTATAATAGTCTCAAGTCACTCATGTAAGCGAGTGAAGAGCTTAAATACAAAGTTATAACTAAACAAGCAGTGCGCGGAAGTCAGGAATCATAAAGAATATTAAATGATGCTGATGGGGTAGAAAGTACATTATTATCAGGCAAGGAGTTATTACTACGCGGCAATAGAGAGAGACAATGTGCCAAACCAGCAAGAACACCCTTAAGCTTTCCCTTGTCATGCAAGTTAAACTGGTTCTTCTGCAATATCTCTTTGTAATGTTGGATGACCTGTGCATGAAAATAACCACCTTTCTTTCGGTATAAATAACATTTGTGTTATGTACCAACCAAGATCAAACTAACAAATCTTCGTCTGTCATTTTTTTCTCAATAAACAAAATGACAGAAAAAACATATTCACACATAATATTAAACCATGACGCAGCCACAAAAAACACACACACAAACACACACACAAGAAGCAATGATTAAAAAAAACAAAAAACAAATCAACATAAGTAAAAAAAAGCATTCACATCACCAATCAAATCTAGCACATGCACAATGCCCCATTGCCCCTAAACAAAATAATTGGAAGTCCTGAGAATTTCACACAAGTTCTTTTCCATGTGAAATAAATAAAACAAATACCTTATCAGCATACATGGAGAATGACAATGGATAGTGGTGGACAACCAGGTCAAAAAATTTGAAAGCCATCAAACGAATATCAATTGCCAAATGTGTCATTGCATTGAATATATATGACATCATCAAAGATATAAAAGTTCCCTGGTTATCCTGGAGAAGATAAAAACAAAACTTAAATAAGTAAGGGATAAACTGATGGCACAAGCTAAAAGCATACAAAATCTAACAACTTAAGAGGGAGAGAGAGCACCTCTTTACAGGCAGGAAATACAACTGCCTTTAGAAGTTGAAACAGGGTCTCACGCACAACTTTGTCTTCATCGCTCATGCGCTCACGCAGTTTTTCGATAACAGTGAGCCTGTGCATTTTTAGTTCTGATGGATGATTCTGAAAGATATCCCTAATACCGACCAATGCATCTTCAAAGAAAAAAAGCTACTGTTAATACCAAATTTACTGGCTTAGCTTCTAAGTTAAAACTTAAAAGACCACTGGAAAAATTATCATTTAGAATATTCACACAAAATTTCACGGTTTCAACACATCGGGTCTAACAGCATTCAATAGAGCTTTCACATTTTCTGTAATGAAGCAGAGTTCTTAAGAAAACCTTGCCAACCTTTTACTTCATATTGTTTTAGTAATTCACGTTACTAAATTATACTTCTAATGACAAATGAAAGAACTTTGCTAAAAGCAAACAAAAAAGGGAAAGATCGCACGTCTCTAAATGAAAACACATATCGTTTCGGAAGTGAAATGCACTAAAAAGCAACACTCTCATATTAGCTTAAAGAGAAGAGGCAATTTCCTAGCATCTCTTACGGTCGGACAACATCAACAGCATGGTTCCAATTGATTTGTGAATAATGGTATATATTGCATTAAAGCTACTAATCTAATAATACACATAGTTGGGAGGCCCAAGGATGTAGAAACTGGTAATACTGAAGTTATGTGAAGGGAAGAAAGAGATGTGACGCCTTCACCATGATCCTAGTGACCGAGCAAGGAAGGACTAAGGAGTACATCAAAATAGTGGTATATATGTTTTCTCTTCATTCTCACTAGCTTACCAAGTAATTCGATGATTATATTAGCAGCCCTTAATCTTAATGGAAAAAACAATACCTCTGCGAACTTTTGCATTGTGATGAGATGTCTGCTGAAGCAGCTCTTTCAAAGTCAAACCTTTCTTGCTCACAGCTAAACCGACCTTCTCTGATGCCAAAGTTTGTTCCGGTAATATAATTGCTGCACATAATCATGTTCACGATATTAAACCTCTAAGTGACACAACAGATCTCACTCGCCATCTTTAATAAATATCAATACAAGTTTTTCACATCACAAACCCTAAGAAAACAAAAAAAAAACATATATCTCCACTAAATCACATCACACAACAAAATCGATATTATATCGAGATTACCTTTTGATTTGACTTCAGTGTTGGTAGTATTCTTCGGAGGAGGCAATTTCCTTCCAACCTTTCGTTTGATTTTCTGTAGAATTAAAGAAAAAAACATTCAGAAAGAACTAGTCTGTGACTTGTGAAACTCATGAGTGAGAGAATTATACATACTTTAAAGTCTACACCACGCTTTTGCTTCTTCTTCAACTGAGCCTTATGCTGCACCATCTTTTACACCCTAATTTCATATACTAGCGATGGGGGTTGGTTTGGGGTTAGGGTTTAAACTTTAATAAACTTTAAAGTAGTGGCAGCAATGGGGGTCGGTAGAAACACCTGCTGCACTAGCGCTGTGTTCCCGAGTCTCATTTAACAAGAGAAATAAAAGAAAATGAACGGAAAGTGAAAAATAATTGTGTTCCCGAGTTTTTTTAAGGAGAAAAATGGAAGGAAATAAAAAAACTTTGTGTTCCCGAGTTTTTTAAAGGAATGAAATGGAAAGAAATGAAAGGAAAATTTTCAATAATTTTCCCTTATAACTTTCCTTCCAAAACGGAAGGAAATGGAAGGAAATAAAAACTGTGTGTTCCCGAGCTTTTTAAAGGAATGAAATGGAAAGAAATGAAAGGAAAATTTTCAATAATTTTCCCTTATAACTTTCCTTCCAAAACGGAAGGAAATGGAAAGAAATGAAATGAAACACATAAAATTCTTAATTTTTTTCATTTCATTCGAACTCTAGAACACGAAAATTTAAAATGTCTTCTTTTTTCTTTTCATTTCCTTTCTCTCCTTAATTTCCTTTCTCTTCATTTCTTTTCTCTCGTTAATTTCCTTTCACTTCTTTTCTTTTCTTTTCTTTCATTTATTAAACTCGGGAACATAGCGTAAGGGATGATAAATTCCAACTATCTTGTCTAGACTGGTTCAACATCATCTAAAACAACGAGACGCCGTGAGAATGACAAAAGGATCATTTGACTTAATATTGTCTTCATAAAATAAAGATTTAAGATTACATGATTCCAATGCTTGGACACATCGAAACCGTAGTAGAGGCTCTATGCGAAGTCGAGCAAGTAGGTTGTGAAAATACATGGTTACTCTCATATGAATGACACATAGACATCACTTTCTGTTAAAAAGTAACTAGTAGGAAACCCGCGCGATGCAGCGAATTGCGGATTGTTAAACCTGATAAAAAAATGAACGTCTCGTTGATTTAAATTCATGCTATATAACATCCATGCGCTTGAGAACTTAATCATGCCACAAGTTATACAAGCATCCATGTGTGTGTGTTTATATATTGTAGATGTTATACGAAGACCTTTTGCCAATCGGCATGTTTTAGAACCACGTCTTTTGCTTCACTATAATTTTCGAACAAGGTCTATGAAAACAAAATATCCCTATTAAATATATAAGACCACTAACTAACATATAAGTATATAACACATTTGTTTTAGCATCTCATCCGGATGTGTGTGTAATTGATGAAGAAGGAACAAAACATGGGGACAGCGATTCACTTTCTTAGCATGTAGTACACCATTAAAACTAATTGCAACACATTTACCAAAGAATCTATTTGTAATCTCTACAAAATTATAGTCTCGTATCAAACAAAGTTTATAGATAATTTCATATAAACTTGCCTTCACCAACAATTGTGACAAAAGTAATAAAATTATATTTGCTAAAAACCATATCAAAAGCTTACT
>BJCO01815628.1:0-10072 GCA_018326465.1 Flaveria floridana
TGGTGGTGGTGGTGGTGGTGGTGGTGGTGGTGAGTGAAGTGTGAATGGAGCGGGGGTTATGTAGAGTGGTGTGAGTGTTGGGGCTTAAATGTGATCACGGTTTAGAAAGTTTGTTTTGGTTTTTTGAAGCCCATGTGACCGTTGGGTTTAGTTGTAGTAGAGTGTAGTGTAACAACCTTAAAGCCCAAAGATAATATATGTGTTATTTTGATTTTTGAATAATATATTGTAGTAATGTAATGTATAAATTGAAACGTGATGTTATTAATTGTATTTGATGTATCATAGATGATCATTTTACAAGTGTTTCATACTTTCATTTTAAATATTTGTTAATGACCTCATGTAAAGTTTAAAGGTAATGTTGTTATTTTGTGATGTTTAAACATGCAAAATATGATTATTAATGCAGAATATTAAGATAATTCATGTCGTATCAGAATAATTACTAGTTTTTTCTATTTTGCATAAAAAGAAAATAGAAGGATGTTATTTTTGTAATAGTGGGCTAACAATAGAAGATATGGATATAGACTTGAGCGGTTAAGATGGTTTTAATAGTTTTAAACACTTTTTAAAACTACGCATAAACATAAAGTGGATACATTTCTTTGGCCCTTCAAAAAATAAAAATAAAAAATAAAATAATAAATAAAATAAGAAAAAAATATAAATAAAAATAAATAAATAAAAAATAAAATAAATGCGGGCAGGGTGGAGCTCGGCAGAGGGTTCGAGAATAGAGTAGGGTCTACAAGTATGTGTTAGACATTCGATACGGTTCATGTGTCATGTCTTGAGTTTATATAAAAAATATAAAACGTCACTTTATATACTTAAATAAATACGTTTCTTAATTTTTATAGAAGGTTAAAAAACATTCTTGTGGATCTATAACTCCATATGGACAAAAGCTTTGAACATATATTTTATTAATTATAATTTACTAATTTACTAATTAATTTATATGGACAAAAGCTTTAATTTATAATTTACTAATTAATTAGTTATTTTTATTCTAACAACTTAAACTATACCATTTTTTTTGCTTGGGCCATTGGGTGACCCGCGATATAGTTTAGTCTTTAAGTGAGCTTATTGATCATATCATGCAAATGAGTTATTTTCTTTGAACTCGGTTTATTTTTAAATATATTTATTTGAATAACTATATTATTTATGATGTCTTCTTGTTCTTGAACCTAGTCTGATCTGACCGATCCAACTGTCCCGACCCATAAACCTTTGAGTTTTTCCATTTCACTCTTTGTTTTTTGAACGGCAAAAATACAACAATACTTCGGAGAATATATTTTATTTTAATCGGGTTCACAAATCCATTTCCCAGCTATGAGCGCACCCCCAACACACTCGAAGGAAACCCATTACTAAAAAAATCTTCTAACTCAACTCTAAAATTTTTCCGTTTCACTCTTTGGCTCGGGGTTTCATCCCGGGTTTGATCCTGATGGGGGGCGATGGTTTACGGATTCAATCCGTTTTCCACGCATCTGGGGGTATGATTTGCGATTGGCAGCTAGTTCCAAGTTAACCAGTCCCGATAGATCGTAAGGTTCGATCAGGTTCGGAATCCTCGGCTGTGAAAATAAAGTTCTTCTTAAAGAATTGAATGATGTAGGTAAGTAGTTGACTTATTTGTCCTTAATGAGTAAATGTATACTCTCACTTAGCCTTGGATACTCCTACTTGTGGGCTCCTTATACAACTTCATCCCCTCTTTCACACACAACACACACTATATATCTATCGATCTGTAATTCTATATCTATATGTTGATGATGTCGATGACGACGACGATGATGATATCCACCTTAAAGCATTGGAGAGAATCACGAGTTGAAATTCACATGTTCTCCTGAACATTCACGGTTTGAATCTCCCACTGCCTCACTCACTTTTTTCCCATGCATTTTCGTTCATCAGCTTAATTAACTAAGATCTCCACTCCACATATCTCTCATACACATAGAAACACATCAAGGAATTACTTTTTTTCTTTGGTTAAGAGTTGTATTGACTATTAAATTAAGAAACCTAATTTTAGTTTGATCACATTACAATTGAGGTTTTTGTTATCTTATAATTTGTTTGAAAAATATACTCATAATTACAGAGGACCTGAAAAATAATTTTTTTTAACAATAATCATAAATTAAAATGTTCACATAATTTGCTTACATGTAAATTTGACAAAGATTGTTCATGTCAAAACAAAGTAAATTTTACATGTATGTTATGTAAGCAATAACTATATAATTATAATTTATGGGACCGGTTACTATACAAAGTGTTTTTTTCGTGCGTATGTAGTTTTGGGGTGGAATTATCACGCAAGAACAATAGTAATCACGCAAGAACAAAGTGACAATTACGCAAGACAAATTACACTCGCGTGGAATTATCACGCAAAGATGGAATTATCACGTAAAAATACCTTCTTGCTTAATAATTTCACATTTGCACGATTAATTATTACCCTTGCGTTATAATTCCACCCGTAGGTCCATTCTTGCGTGATAATTTCGTACGCTTCACATGAAAAAAAAAACACTTTGTACCATAACCTTTCTCTATAAATTATAATTTTTTTATAAATATAACACGTTGATAGACTTTAACTTGTTAAAAAAATTTAAGTGATTTTAACCATCTTTTTTAAACGGCCCTTTTCCTACCTATTGGGCTATTATCTAAAACAAAAACCACCCAAACTATAACCACAAGCTATGGGCTGATTACTTGGGCCGTTAAAATCCACTAATATTATCGAGGCCCAAAGAGAAAGAACGATTACCATGGTTTTGAAGGTATAACCTAGGGTTTTTGAATTCTTTCCATTAGGGTTTTAAAGTGAAGAAGAAAACGATCACTAATGGAGGGATTGAAGGTATCAGAGGCCAAATTGATGGTTTATTTACACCCATCAAAATCCAAAAACGTATCACAATCCATTTTCGATGAACTCAGTTCGATGATCTTCAAGTAATTCCGATTCTTCTCAACATATAATCTGCAGTTTTCAATGTTCTTCAAAGCTTAATCGGCTACAGAAATGAAGAATTTCAATCCGTTTTAGGCTTAATTTCATCATATCACTTCATCTCTCGATTTGGATCGAACTTGTTCATCCCGTAAGCTCATTAATCGTGATTTTGCAGGTACAATGAAACATTTGACGGTGTTCTACTGGCTTACAGTGTTTCAACCGAAGATAAGCTTGCAAAAATTCTTCCAGGCATTCATCCTTACTTTGGTGTGAATCTGAGAGCACAACTCTTGCTTTTTGATCCAAAACCAAACATGACGTTAGGTATGTTTTCATGATTATCAGTTATCACCATATGTAGCTATAATTGATCCTTCTATGGAGTGTTTGTGATGCATTTTATGGCCAAAAAAGCTAATTTAGAACAGTATTTTTCAGAGGGAAAGGTGGTCAAACTTGGTCAACAGTCTATACATGTAGTTGTTCTAGGGTTTTCATCAGCCACTGTTATAGAAGAAGATATGGAAGATAAGTTCTATTACAAAGTTGTAAGTAGCTCATGATTGTGTTATTGTTTACCAAATTTCCCCAATTTGTGTTTGTGTGTGTTTTGTTTGGGGTTCTGTCACTGAATGAAATATTATTTTTTTGGGTGCAAATTCTTGTTTCAGAAACATGGCAAGGAATCGTACACTAGCACTTCGAACAAGCGACATAAGATAGAGTTCGGGACTGTATTACGATTTGTAGTTAAGAGGTAATATATGCATGTTCTGTATTGATGTATACTATTCTCGTGGTTGTTAATAGGATGTTGGCCGTGTTGGGGCAGCTGGTTAAATTGATGAACATGAGCACTGCCCATATATTTATCTGTAACAAAGTCATCAACCTAACTTGGTCATAGTTAAAATCTTGTAAACTAACATGACTCGTGTAATCCGTTTATCTACACAAGTCAAACAGGCTGGCATGTTTTAATTGAGTTGTAATCAATTTGTAAACTAGTTGACACATTATAATATAATTGGTTAAACGGGCATAAAGAGGTGGTTAGTTGACCTTATAAACCTGTTTTTTTATTCTAGTTTTAAATGGGTCAAACAAGTGAACTCGGACACAAATGTGTTAGAAATGATGACAAAAACTTATTATTTTCATAATGTGTTCATGTTCATTGGTTCAATCCGCCAACACAGCCTGATTATCTGGGATCATGTCAGGACACTGTCACCCCTAGCTATAAGTATTTTTTATTATAGGAATAATGTATGTGATGTTACAATTTTACATGCCATGTAATGTAGTTTTGATGAAGAAATACTTCATATATCGGGATCTTTACTTCCACCTAACACAGGAAATGTTAGCTGGCTTGATAAATATTCAGATGCGGATCTTGTTGAGAGGTCTGCATTTTTTTTCTGATTTCGATAAACAAATCATCTTATTTACAGCCATACATGTTGATTTTATCAACATTACTTGTTTTTAGTAATACCAAGAAACGAAGAGACCTTCATATGTCAGATCATAGCAAACTATCAACTGATGATGATGGGATTAAGAAATCCAAGAAACACAGGAGCAGCCATTCTTGAAGAATGAGGAGTTCTGTTAAGGTAATAATGGCTGCTACTTATTATATTTGTGGCTCTTTTTGTTTCTCATAATGTGTTAGATATGATTACATTAAAGTATTATTACAATTTTGGTGGTTTGGATAAAGCGATTTAAGAGGTTTATTTATTTAAAGTACGACCTTCAGCTTCTTTTGGCGATTTTTATATTATTTAAATATGTTTGGCTATTGTCATTCAACCTCTACAAGATCAACAATTCCATAAGCTTGGGCCTCTGTTGCTGACATAGGAATAAAATAGAACCCAAATTGTAATAATGCTGTAGCGTTATGAGAAAGCATAGCTTGTGCATTAAGAGCTACATTTGGTAACCAACAATCAGGGGTGAGCGCAACATTGGCTAGCATTTTGCCTGAAGAATGTTTGGCTGCCTGCTTTTTCGCGTAAAGCATCCATGTGTCACATCTTAGGTTGCACATGTGGATGGTGGTTTTGTACTGTTGTATACATGCGAAAAATTACATTTTTTTTAAAACAAGATTTCAAAGTTTATTTAGTCTAAATGTTTCCTCAGTTTTTGCAGATTGTGTGCAGCCGCTGGAATCCAAGTTGAATCAGTATGCAGATCTGTATACAGTTATTTACTGGTAATTTGATTGTTGTGATGTTGTAACAACAAAATTTTTAATGTTGATAAATATATACGAATCTCCACATTATTTGGTTATTTTGGGGGTTAAAAAGTTGAATGAAGAATTGAAAAGATTTTATTAGTTAGCAACATATACCCTTTGGGTGTGAGGTTGAGTCTATAGCAAAGCCGTTTGAGTTAATGGTGATGCGCTCTTAGGTTAAGGGTTTGAGCCTTTTATTTGATGGATTGATGTAAATTAGTTCTTGTGTAGATTTTGTGAGTAAATGCAGAGTATGAGTGAGTTTAATATGTGTAACATTAGACACATTTTATTAACCTAAAATTTGGTATGTTGTATAGGTTTTCGTTAATGGATAGTTTTTAATACCCTCACAAATGATGCATTGATTAAAGTTACAAATCACTTTCCAAAAATCAATTTCTTTTTGTTAAGCTGACCTTGACTGCTTTTAAGTCCTAATTGTAGGAGCTAGATTATATAATTAAAGCTTGAGCTTAGCTGTTTTAAGCTTACACGTATCAAGTTCTACATTTAAATGTGGAGTTTGGCTTTTGGGTGATTTCATAAGCTCAATTTGGGATATTACCTTCTATGGTCAAAAGCAAATCAAGTTGTATAATTGTTATAGATTTATGTTTGATTTTCACTTGATATTCTCTCATATAAAGATGATTATAAGCAAAAAAAAAAAAAAAAAAAAAAAAGGGAAAAAAAAAAAAAAAAAAAAAAAACAACAAACAAAGGGAAACAAAAAAAAAACAAAAAAAACAATAGTACTCCCGATCTTTAATATATACATATCTCTCACTAGGTTATAGATCCGTGTATTACACAGGCTGTATAAAAGAAAAACGATACAATCCATAAATCTGTAAGTATTTTTTATAACTAAAAATTACGTATTTGACATAATCTATAACATATAATAAAAGAAGGTTTTCTTTTGACACGTGTCATCGTTCTAGCATATCAAATGACACGTGTCATTATTTTAGCATATCAAAAAAATCATTTTCCCGCCTCTCTTTCATAATAAATACGAAAATTATAAAAAATAATCAATTTCACTTTCCTTTTTTACTAAAATATCTTAAAACAAATATATATACATTTATGTTTATTGTCTCTCTCATATTAAATGATAATATTTTAAATAAGTAAACTAAAATATTAAACATCTAAAATATAAATATTCTTTTTTTAATAATTTATTAATATATACTAAATTATATGATTTTAGACTTATTTTATCTTTAAATACAGAGTAATAATTTTAGATTTCATTTTTTGTTATAACTTTTAAATATTTATTATATTTTTATTTCAACAATAGCTAATTAAATTTAGAAAATAAAATATTTAAAAAACTAATGGTTTTGATATGTTTTATTTATTCCACCCATGTAATACATGGGCTCTAACCTAGTACATAATAAACTTGAAATATAAAAATTTTACATTTCTTATTATTATGTTATTCAAAAATCATTATTTTAAAAATACATAATGCCTAACATAATGATCAACATTACCTAATATTAAAAAAACCAACTTCGATGTGACATGATGAATAGTAAGGGGCAATTTTGGTATTTCACCTCTCCTTCTTCTTCAACTTCTCATCTTCATCCTCCTAATCCTCAGGGTTCTTTCCCTCTTCCCCGAGCCCTCTTCCCCGACCCCTCTTCCCCGACCCCTCTTCCCCGTCCATCGTCGACACCTGCACCAGCAAATCGGAACCAGCAGCAGCAGCCAAATTCATTCGACCAGATCGGAACCACCACCAACAAGCAGTTCACTTCCCCCCCCCACCGCCGCGGCGGCGCTCCGCCTCTTCTTCCACCACTGCTTCGTCGAAGGCTGCGACGCCTCCGTCCTCATCTCCTCGACACACTTCAACAAAGCCGAACGCGACGCCGATATCAACCTCTCCCTCCCGGCAACGCCTTCGACGTCGTCGTTAGGGCTAAAACCGCCCTCGAGCTCGCCTGCCCCGGCGTCGTATCCTGCGCCGATATCCTCGCCATCGCCACCCCCAATTCGGTAATTTAGTTCTTAAAGTTACAGTCTTTGATGAAATTTGCAGAATAAGGTGTTGATTGATTTTGATTCGGTAAGTTGATGTTTGTTCATATGCAATAAGGTGCATATATGTTTCATTGTAAAATGTTTGCATCAACCCAAATTGGGGGTGGTGGATTTGTTGGTGGTGGTGGGCATGCTGTCATTGGATTCTACTTTGCTAAAGAGCTTCTGGGCTCTGGGCATGATGTCACTGTTCTCACTGTTGGTGATGAAGGATCTGATAAGATGAAGAAGCCTCCATTCACAAGATTCTCTGTAAAGACTATTGATTTATGAGATTTTTGTTGATTTTGAGATGATTTGAAGAGGTTTGAATGGATAAAGATTGTGTTTTTATGTGATTGTTTATGATTATTTGCAGGAAATTTTGGAAGGAGGTGGGAAGACTGTATGGGGGGACGTTGGTGCAATTGGGTCTGTTTTAGAAGGATTGAAGTTTGATGTTGTTTTGGATAACAATGGTAAAGATTTGGATGCTTTGAGGTTAGTTTTGGTTAAATATGAAGGCAATTATGGGCCTGGTGAAACAGGTGGGTCGGGCCGGGTAACAGGTCAAAGTGGGTTGGGTGAAAATGGGCTCGAAGCAAATTGGGTTCGGGTCAAAAGTGTACCTTTTAAAAGGTATCATCATAAAAGAAATATCAAATTAACATGTACATAATCATTACTGTGAGGTTAGTATTAATTTAACTATAATGGCTAATACAAGCCTGTTGAAATGGTCTGGTCAGGTAATGGGTCAAAGTGGATCCGGCCAAAAAAATTCTGAGAAAAATTGGTTCGGGTCAAGATTGTTAGTTAAAAAAGTATCGGGTCAAAACGGGCTCTGAGCAATATGGGTTCGTGTAAAAAACTATGTTTTAAAAAGTCTCAGACAAGAAAATATCAAATTAACATGTACATTATCATACAAGAAAATCTCAAAGGCTCCAAAATTTACAACTTCATTATGATCTTTATTTAGGGTCAACTGGTTGAAAATTGTTATATCTTACCTCTATTATATATAAAATTGGATCATAAAATGTTGATTACTTGCAGACCAGTGGCTGATTGGGCAAAGAGTTCTGGTGTAGAACAATTTTTGTTCATCAGCAGTGCTGGAATTTATAAGCCAACTGATGAGTAACCTCATGTTGAAGGGGTACAAATCTTATTAACCTATAAATAATTGTATTGTGTATACTTTTATATGCAAATGCAAAGAAAAAAACACTCCAAGTTAATACAAACTAGCAAATGAAAGGCCATAGATAGCCGATACAAAGACCAAGTTTATTTACTGTTCACCTAAAGTCGCACAATATGTTTCAGGCCAGTGGCAGATTGGGCAAAGAGTTTCTGTATCGTTTTGAAAGTTTTCATGAACGGTTAAAACTAAGCGATGATTAAATTTATAACTATTTAGTGACTATTCTTTTTAGATTTCACATGTAATACATGATAAAACTACTCTTTCAAACCGGCTTTGCTGAGAGAGAGCTTCAAAGCTACACGTCAGTCATCCATGCAAATGTCTATCAGACAATAAAAGTACGGAACACTTGAAAGGGTGTGTCTAGATTGTAATTCTTTGAATTTCACATCAGTTTGCAAATTGTGAACTATAACAAAACTGATTTAAAAATTTACCTTTTTTTGTGATGTTGAGGATGGCATGACTATCATCTTAAGTTCAAGTTTTATCATGTTTTAATAGATATTACATGATGGGACAAAGGAGTTGGCTTTAAGTGAAGCAGGTCCATCCAAGTATGACTTATTAGTTGACAATAAGGTAGTGCTCATTGACTATATTATACTATTTTACATATTAGCAGAGAGAGCTTTTGTGTGAGATAGATTAGTTTTATCATGTTTTATCATGTTTTAATAGATTTTCATATCTCCCTTATTTTCAAGATTCTTTTCAGGAGGTTTCTGCAATTTAAAAGGAACATTCGGGTGATGTTTACATGGATACTTCGACAAGATTTGTTCTACATCTTGGCGATGAAAGCTCAAGGTAAACCACACATCTTAATGAAGGTTTATTCGTTTGATTCATTACCTTAAACTTAATTTCAGTATTCATGATTGATTTACATGGTAATTTTGTGAGTTGCCAATAGCAGACCCCTGGTCTGGGGTTGATTTTAGAACCTGTTAATGGTACACACATGAAATGATTTTTTAGAATTAGGGAATTAAATTATTCATGAATCAATTTATTGGTTAGGGATTTATTAGATAGAGATTATAGAAGATATGAAAGATGTATTAGAAAGATTAAACCCATTTTGTGGGTTTCTGGCATTATTGAAAGCTTCAAGAGTCGTGATAAAGGAGGAGGAAGATTAGTGTCTTATTTGAATGGAGATAAATAGTACTTATAGGACCCCCTTTTCCCTTAAACCAACTTTTGTGTGTTCTTGCATGTTTTATTTTTGATTTACAGTTTATTTTGATTTGAATATTTTTGTGTTCGTACGTATGTTGCTTTTGATCTACAGTTTTTTTCATGCCCACTATTGATGAAGAAGATAAATATGGTGATGATGATAAAGATGAAGTAATCTGTTACGTTGGAAAGGTTAACATTTCGTTGGAAAGGTTAACATCACTTTAATCAAACCAAATTAAGGAGGTAAATCTTTAAAAACTATTGGCATAACATGGATATGAAACCAAACCATATCTTTTTTCAATATAAAATTTGATAGTTTCAATTATTACATCAAAAAATAAACTACAAGACCCCG